>JASDQU010191581.1:0-11540 GCA_032191745.1 Picea mariana
ATTCCACGCAGTAATTGTGGATTTACCCTCCAAGGAGCCCGAGTGAGTTTGACCAATGTCTGCTCCAGGTACAGTGAGACTTCCCGTCACCATCACCTTGTGTAAGACCCTAAATATTATGGCCACTAAGGTTACCAATTCACAGACAGCCCGTGGGCAGGAATAGTCGACAGTCCGATCCGAAAGTACCGGCAGGGTATCGAGCCCGAAATCAACTAAAAGGATTCCATGCAGTAATTGTGGATTTACCTTGAAGCGATCCCCATAATATGATCTAACCACCACAATCAGTTAAACCACAGAGGGTTTTTCCCCGTATCTCACCTGAATGCGATCTCATGCGTAACCCCTGTGTGAGAGGGGAATCCCAGGCAGACTTATACGATGATTGGATTTGACTCTCCCTGACTCAGGATTCTACTATTTGTTTTGGAAACTTTGGAGAGTTATGCTCATAGCCTAATCCAAAGTACTAAGCCTAGTCTACTATTGGTGGAGGATCCTAGAAAAGAAAAAGTTCTAAATAAATTTTAATTAGCGTTGATTTTATGGTTGTTCTTTACGCAAAAGGGGTGCATGGAAGTGAAACAAATGGAATTATGACTCAGTCCCAAAAATGCATCAGAGATGAGAAGCATTCATTTCTTTTTGATGAACATCTATCTAAGGGAGAGAGAGAGAGAGTTCTTTTCACTAACAAGCACTATTAAGGAATGTCCTCAAACAATTTCTCAATCAAATCCTGATGTGATGCTAAAACTTTTTAGATGCCTTCTAACATGCATGATCAATCATGAAGATGTTTTTTATTGTTTGCATATGAATAATGATCAATTCAACACAATGCTCGTCTTGCTAATTATCTTCTTGGATGAATGAAAATCAAACTAGCACAAGCAAAAGTCATACAAACAATACACCCTTTCATTGCAATCAAAACGAAAAGCGAAAGAAAAGAAACAATCAAAGAGAAAACAAACTTCACACCCAAAATAAAAAGTTGAAGAACAATGATCTTTAACTAAAATCCAATTGAAAGGATCTGTAGGCCTTTGATGATCTTCACCAGAGTTTTTCGTTCAGTTGATGAGGAGAGAAAAACAATGCATGGGTTTCAAATTCCAAATAACAGAAAAACTTAGCAACAATAGTGAAGAAGGTTACAAAATCCAAACAGTAAGATGTTTTTTCTTCAAGCAAAAGACATATATCCAAGCTGGAAAGAAGAAGGACTGACTCACTAGGTGACCCAGCAAGAGAGGCACAGAGAAAAACCCTGAAAAAGGCAATTCTGGAAGGTTTGTAGGCGAAAAAAGGGCTGGCGCTCTGTTGCCAAAGGCAAGGAGTATTATAGCACTTTGTGTAAGGCTATGGGGGAGCACTAGCACTCTGCTAGCACAAGGACAGGGGCACCAAGTTCAAAAACTCCCAAAAAAGTCAAAAATTTCCAAAAATTGCAATTCAAACTCGACAACTATGCTGAGTATGATGGGGTAAGAAGCCAATCAGGTCATGAAACCAATCAAAAGAGGAGTGAACTAGGTCTGAAACAATCAAGGGATAGAACAGGGTTAATGAGGAGAAAATCAAAACAAGAAGTTTCAATTTGAGGCTATCTCCCCAGTTGAGTCGCCAGTTTCTGTTGTAGGAAACTCTCCCTGCAGACAGATGGATTAACTCAAAGAGCTTGACCTTAACTCTAAGACAAAAAATTCTTAACGTGGACACTGACTTCCTTTCAAATCTATATAAAATAACACATGAGAAGGAAGCATAATAGAAGTACCTCTTTATCGACGTTTTTCCCTGCACGCTCCGAGTTGCGCTCTGATCCTTTGCTCCTCACTGAGCTCTGTAGACAAACAATATACGACCACTTCCTACTCTATTGATATTAGCTTGAAAATAGATCTATCTATCAATGATAAGTTCATGTAACATCAGACACAAACTAGAAAGAAACAGGCCAAGCGTGTCATATTAATGAGAATAATGACAGCAATACTTACAATCGTAGATGCGAATGCGACAACTTCGTCAAGTCCCCTTCGTCTAACCCTTGCCATAAAGATCCACAACCTGAATAACAACATCTTCACTAATCACTCTCCTTTAGCTGATTGTGATCACTCTCCTTTCAAATTAGATATACTTTACAATTCATTATAAATAAGATGTATCAAGATTTTTAATTTTATGAATTAATAAAATTAAAATTAAAATTAAAATTGATATAATCTTTATAAATAAAAATAGAATAAGTAGGGATTTATTTTAATTTTAAATCCAAAAATTTACATTTTATTTTTAATTATATATTAATTTGTATAAAAAAATGTTATCTTTAAAGATTAAAATAATGAAAGGTTTGTATTTTTTTATATAAATACAAAATTAAAATAGATACCATCCTCATATATATGAGTGTGAGGGTGGGGGGCATTAATAAAGAAAATATATTATATGAGGGTGAGGGGGGCATTAATAGAAAAAATATAATAATATATTTTCTCTATTAATGCCTGGAGGGTCTGGAGGGTGGGGGGCATTAATAGAGAAAATATATTATATGAGGGTAGCTAGGCCATTAATAGAGAAAATATAATATTTTCTCTATTAATGTCCCACCCCAACCCTCACCCTCATATAATATACCCCCATATAATATATTTTCTCTATTAATGACTCACCCCCCACCCTCATATAATAATATATTTTTTCTATTAATGGCCCCCTCACCCTCATATATATGACTCCCGACCCTCATATATATGAGGGTGGAGGGACATTAATAGAGAAAATATATTATATGAGGGTGCGGGGTGAGTCATTAATAGATAAAATATATTATATGGGGGTATATTATATGAGGGTGAGGGTGGGGGTGGGACATTAATAGAGAAAATATAAATATATTTTCTCTATTAATGTCCCACCCCCACCCTCATATAAGTGGGGGTGGGGCATTAATAGAGAAAATATAATAATATATTTTCTCTATTAATGCCCCCCACCCTCTTTGAGGGTGGGGGTGGACATTAATAAAGAAAATATATTTATATTTTCTCTATTAATGTCTCAACCCCACCCTCATATAAGTGGGGCTGGGTCATTAATAGAGAAAATATAATAATATATTTTCTCTATTAATACCCCCCACCCTCATATATATGACGGTGGGGGTATTAATAGAGAAAATATATTAGTTATATTTAATAAATGCAAATTTCAATATTGATATAAAATAACAAAATTTTTTTTTTTTAAATTTAAATTTGTGTTTTTATTTTATTTAAATCATTAAATAAAAAATATTTATTATTATTAACATTAAATTATTTTTTCATAAAAAAATTTGATTAAAAAAAATGTTGATCTAAGATAGTGTTTTCCATCTTCAACCTTCTTAGTGTCACAACGGTGTGCACTCTTTCATCCTATGGTATTTTAGGAATTGACCAACACCCAGTTTCTAGGTTATGGTTGATTACATCCATATCTAACTCTTTATCACACCACATTTTCTCCTTAAATTTTGATTTGATGATATCTTTAATAGCATCTTTATTTTGCAAAATGGTGTCTTCCATGATTCCCCAATAGTTTAGCCAAGACTGGGCATCCTTATGCCATCCTCACTTGAGTTGATGGTGGTTATGACTCGATTTTGAAGCAATTTTAGGAAGCCTATTGTCTTCCATGTTGTTTAACTTGTTCTTATACATTAGGTATCTAGTCATAGTCATGCTCTCAATGGGGGAGAGGCTTGTTTCTAAGAGGAGGATGGGATAGGGTGTATTTCCTTTAATTTTGGGATTATAGGTTATAAAATTCTTTTGTATTTTCTCTATCTTTCTCCATGATTCATGAGAGATACTACAACCCCAGACTTCACATCCATAAAAAATAACAGGTGTAACGAGAGTCTTAAAGATGAGTTTCTTCTTATCCCAAATCCAAAGATCGACTGAATTAAAATTGTTTTCAAGCCCATAATAAACTTTCCATCCCCCAATAATCATTTTCTCAATGCTATAATTCCAGTTGAGCTTGTGGTGAATATCAATTCCAAGATATTTGTATGATGTCACTTCCTCCAAGTTGTTACAAAGGTATCGTAAGTGATTTTATTGGATTTAATAATCATGACCTTAGTATTATCAGTAGTAACAATCATACCCATATTGGAGAAAAAATCCTCGAGGATTCTTAGTTGGTTTTCAAGGTCATGGGGACTCCTTGCCATAAGAACAATATCAACATCATAAAGAAGAGGATTAATGACTATACCAGTGAGAGTGATCTGAAAATGAAGAAGACTTGTTTCTTTTAAATTATTTGTAAGTGTTAATTATGCGTGCTTGGGCAAAAGGATCAATTTGCAAACACATAAATTAAATATTTTTCACACGTAATATGCACATAATAACCAATAATTAACAGCCAACGATAAACACATAACATAACAAATGATAAAGGAGTTCACCCCTCTCTTGGGTTACATATCCTGGTCCAACTTTCAATGGATATTTTATATTATTTACTCAAAGTGATAAAAACAGTGCTTTATAGTGCTCAAAATGTCAAATAGATGGCTCCAGTGGCTCCAAAACATCCAAAAACCCCTAGTTGGGCTCTTTTGATACCTGGTTTGGCCAAAAAATGAAGAAGATATCCCCCTGGAAAGTTTCCCCTTCAAGCTTGTTGTCTCTGGTTCGCCAATTCGCATCTGTGTGTGACTAACCTATCTCCTGTAACGTTACTGGACCAAAAACCTAGCACCATGTGCACTTCGCAACTCAGGGAAAAATGTCGAACTATTAGCGCGATTAGTGCCCCTTAGAGAGGGGGTGTTGGTCACATGGGGGGCCATATGGTCACGTCCCAGCACCTATCTTGGGCTCGCTTGCAATAATGAATGCGGTGTTGACACTTTTCTTGGCACATGGCCACTTGACCATTGGTTGTTTGGAAGTGTTAACTTCGCACGCGCCAAAGATTAGGTAGTGGTTGTATGCATGTAATATGGACTAGGGTTTGAACCGGGGGTTGGGGCTAAGCCCCCACCCTTTTCTCCGCCAACTAAGCCACAATTCAAATTCAAATATGTTTTAACAAGTGTATGGTTAAGAACTACCCCGAGGGTGGGCTAGTAGCCCGAGCCCTACCAAAGCATTGATGTATCCACCTAGAGGATGGGGGATCGACCCCCGCAGACTTCACCATATGTTTTTCACTGGAGGGGTGCCACGTGGCAGCCCATGACTAGGCCACGTGGCACTATATCACTTGTCCATTAAATGACATGTGTCAGCACCTGATTCATCCACCTATCTACCATAGAGCCTGCCCAGTCATCTTTCCAACTCAACACTGCCACATCATTGTATGGTCATACGAACTGTATGGTCAACTGCCATGTCAGCATTGTACGAACTGTACAGTCAACAAAATTTTGCTCGTTTGGAAAAATGAACAGAACCCGATATCTCGCTCATAGGACATTCGTTTGAACCCGTTCAAGTTGTGTTGGGATCGTGAGGATGGGGCCTACACACATGTCCGTTTTGAAGCCATTCTGAGCACATTGAGTTTTGAGCAAAAAATTGATCCCCTGGATCACTCCTCCCCATTGGGAAGCTTTTGGACCTCCAAAAGACTACTTTCAGTCTATTTGAAGATGAGGGTACATTTCCCTCACCTTTCCAACCTCAATCCATCTAGACTTTCTTGGATTGGTGCCTTTAAGACCAACACAAAACTTGTCATGTCTCATCCTGTACTTGGCTTGGCTCTTTCCCAACTGTTGTTGTACCATTTGATGCACCAAATGAATTTGTTCAATGAACTTCTTTGATCTATCAATGTCATAATGACCATCAATAACAACATCTTTCCCAAAGATAAAATATAAAGGAGATTTTGGCAAATAGCCAAAACATGCTTCAAATGGAGGTGTTTGAGTCAATGAACGCTTAGCCCGGTTGTAAACACACTGAAAGTAGTGTATATGCTCATCCCAAAACTTAGGATGCTTTCTTTTCAAGCTATCCATCGTCTTTCCTACACTAAAATGGCCAGCAACAAGAGAAGAATGTGATTCCCTTATCATGTTGACTCTTTCACATTGTGAAAAACATAGCTTGCCAAGATACAAAAGTTTACCATGCACATAAGAATCCAATTCCTCAACTTGGTTAGTATGACACAAAGTTGCATAAACATCTTTGAAATCAACATCTAAAGCATACTGCTCAACATAGCTCTCATGCATGATAGGATTATGCTTAAAAATAATTGAAGCACTAATAATAGCCCTAGTAAGCATATCAACAACTTTGTCATAAATGTCTTTCTTATACCTTATCACCAAGTGGAATACATAGATTGTCAAGGCATGCAATGGAGCTTGTTTTTTTTTCAAAGATTTCTTCCATGTGTCTCCTTCAGCAATCATATTTGTAGTCTTGTTCAAGACTATGAAATTTACCCACATATGCCATATACCATCTTCATCTGGTACCAAAACAATTGGTGACCTACATGGCGATGTGTTTGGTTTGATGACCCCTTTTTCAAGCAACTCTTGGGATTGCTTTTTTATTTCAACACTCTCCATGATTGACATCCTGCACATGTCAATGTTTGGAAGAGGACCATCTTGTTGCAATAGAATCTCATGTTGGATACCCTTTTTAGGAGGCAATCCCCTTGGTTCCTGAAACATCTCAATATTTTCGTTAACAACCTCATATACATCAGATTTTAACTTTGCATCACATCCTTTGAAAACTTATTCTTCATCATTGTTTTTGGGTTTAATCATCCAAAGTACAAGGTTCTCACTAGCATTGACTAGTCTCTTCATTTGTCCAACGTTTGTAAGTGACAAATTCATCTTCTTTGTATGTGCTCTAACAATGTACTCAACTCCATTTTTTAACAAATGATATTTGTTCTCATGACGATGAAAGATGGTTCTCCTATCATATAAATATGAGCTTCCCAACACAATACCACAAATATCCAATGGAATAACATCAAGCTCTACCTCATCTATATAGTTTGCCGTGATGGAAAATATAAGTTTACACCTTCTTGTCACATGCAATTTGGCATTGTCACATATCCATCCTAGAGGGTAAGGTTTAGTATGTGGAGTAGTTTCCAAATTCATTTTCTTGACAGTGTCTTCGGAAATCAGGTTTTCTTGTGATCTTGTATCAACGAGAATATCTATCTTGGTATGTTATGTGAAAAATCTATATTCTTTGTTTTTCATGTTGAGTTACATTAAGGCTACTACTACTTGAAGAACTAGTACTTGCAATAGAATCCTTACCTTGAAAACCCATGGCTGTGATTTGTGTTTCATCTTCTGAATCAGATCCTAAATCTTGTTGTACAGTTGCAACAATGTTTGGTTTCTCTTTGTTGTTGAATTTTTTGGGTCTCTTTTCATGATGAAGTTTCCAACAATGGTCTTCATCATGGCCATACTTTGAAAAATGTTTACATGAGAGTTTCTCTCTCTCTTTCTTGACTGAAGCATTTTTCTTTCCATTTCCTTCAAACTTCCACTTTCCCTTGTCTCCATTATTAAAAGACTTCTTGCTTCCCTCTTGAGGATCATTCCTTCCTCTTGCCTCTAAATGAGTTTCCTGTACACAAACTTCATCTAGATTTGAAGGGTTAAACATAAGTATTGTAGGCCTCAAGTAGCTATGTAAACCCCCAATGTATTTGAGTAAAGTTTCTTGAGTAGACAAATCAATACCCAAAACCAAATCTCTTCTCCTAAATTTTTGAGTGAATCTTTGCACTTCTTTCCCTTTAGCTTGCCTAAAGTTTTGCCAATCCATAATAGTTTTATGCATGTATGCTAATGGATAAAATTGTCTTTTAAGTGCAACAATAAAATCATTCCAAGAGGATAAAACTTTACCATGTTTCTTCATGTCCTCTTGAGTTTTGGCTTCCCACCAAATGAGTGTTTCACAGTCCAATATTAAAGAAGCAATATGAATCTTAGTTTCATCATCTGTGATTCTTTGTATCCTACAATACACTTCAATCTGACGAATCCAATTATCAAATTTCTCAGCATTTACTTCTCCATTGTACATAGGCAATTCAAACTTAATATCAAGCTTAAGCAAAGGAGTTTGTAAAGGAGTTTTACCATGTTCTTTTGGAGAATTTGGAGGTGGTTGTGAAATGGTAGAAGAGGTGGAAGATGGAGGTGAAGGAGGTGGAGTATCACCATTCCCTCCATTTCCCTTTGGAATTTTATCACCACTATCTCCATTGCCCTTTAGAGGGTTGGGGCTTTCACCTTACAACCTTGCATTTATTTCTTCAAAGAAAAATTTCACCATCTCAGTCATATCATAGAAATCTTTTATGAAAGTTTCCTCCTCTGAAGGAAGAGTTCCATGACTCTCCTCATGAGCCATACTTGGTGAATATCTCCTTGAAGCTTGAGGTGATTTGATAATTCTCCTTCTTGACAGTTGAGAACTTGGCTCTACAAATTGACCTTCTCCTCTTGTGAGGTTCAACCTTGTAAGCATCATAAAAAAAAAACACTTGCAAACAATCAAGTCTTCAAAAACCTATGCTCTGATACTAACTGATCTGAAAATGAAGAAGACTTGTTTCTTTTAAATTATTTGTAAGTGTTAATTATGTGTTCTTGGGCAAAATGATCAATTTGCAAACACATAAATTAAATAGTTTCCACACTTAAGTTGCACATAATAACCAACAATTAACCGTGAATAGTAAACACATAACACAACAAATGATAAAGGAATTCACCCCTCTCTTGGTCTACATCTCCTAGTCCAACTTCCAATGGATCGTTAATATTATTTTCTCAAATTTCTAAAACCAGTGCTTTACAGTGCTCAAAATGCCAAATAAATGGCTCCAATGGCTCCAGAACATCCAAAACCCCTAGATGGGCTCTTTTGGCACCTGGTTTGGCCAAAAAATGAAGAAGATATCCTCCTGGAAAGTTTCCCCTTCAAGCTTGCTATCTCTGGTTCACCAATTTGCACATGTGTGTGACTAACTCGACTCCCACAACGTTACTGGACCAAAAACCTAGCACCACGTGCATTTCATAATTCAGGGAAAAATGTTGAACCATTAGCGCGATTAGCACCCCTTAGAGCGGGGGTGTTGGTCACATGGGGGGCCATATGGCCACATCCCAATGCCTATCTCGACCTGTTTGCAAGAATGAATGCGATGTTCACACTTGTTCTGGCGCATGGCCACTTGATCGTTGGTTGTTTGGAAGTGTTAACTCCGCACGTACCAAAGATTAGGTAGTGGTCGTATGCATGTAATATGGACCGGGGTTTGAACCAGGGGCTAGGGCTAAGCCCCGACCCTTTTCTCCGCCAACCAAGCCACAATTCAAATTCAAATATGTTTTAACAAGTGTATGATTAAGAACTACCCCAAGGGCGAGCTGGTAGCTTGGGCCCTGCCAAAGCATTAATGTGTCCACCTGGAGGTCAGAGGATCGACCCCCGCAGACTTCACCATATTTTTTTCACTGGAGGGGTGCCACGACTGGGCCACATGGCACCATATCACTTGCCCATCAAATGACATGTGTCACCACATGATTTGTCCACCTGTCTGCCACAGAGCCTTCCTAGTCATCCTGCCAACTCAGCACCGCCACATCACTGTACGGTTAGTTTCCACGTCAACACTATATGGACTGTACATGCAGCAAAATTTTGTCTGTTTTGCAAAATGAAGAGAACATGATATCTCTCTCATACATTGTTCGTTTGAACCCATTCAAGTTTCATTGGGATCGTGAGGACGGGACCTATGCACATGTCCATTTTGAAGCCATTCTGATCACTTTGATTTTTGAGCAAAAATTTGATCCCCTGGATCAGAGAGTAGGGCCGACACAACCTTCTTTTTCCAAACAATCTTCTAACTTGTCAATGTATATGCCAAAAATGGTAGGGGAAAAGGGACAATCTTGTTTGACTCCAATATTGCAGTTAATCTCTTTCGAGCAACCCTCAATGTTTTTAAACTTAGGAATAACATTCTCATACATTCTTATTGCATCAACCCTCAACTTGAGAGGCAATTTTATCTCTTCCAACCTATTCCAAAGGTTTTTCCTAGGAATCATGTCAATTTTTTTTCTAAATTCAACAAAACAACAAAAAAGATTGGTTTTAGTATTGCGGAACTCCTCTGCAATGATCCTAAAGGTAACAAGATGGTCCACAGTTGAATGATATCTCTTAAACCCTTCCTGGCCTTTAGCTCTTTTACCATGACTTTCTAGCCAAAGACTAATCTTCTTTTCCAAAATAATTCCATAAATCTTGGCTAAAATCGGGCTAATCATAATGGTCCTATAATTAGAGGGAATGTTTCTATCCCCATTTTTAAAAATAGGAACAATGAGGCTTTGTGTCCAGGGTTTAGGGATGCACTGCTTGAATGCTAAATTGAAAAGCTTGTGTATGTGAGGGATAAGGATAGGCCCTTCGATTTAAAAAATTTCAGCTTGGTAGCCTTCAATGTCCTTAGCTTTCCCATTTGCAAGCCACTTAACCCTGAGCTCTATGTCATCTAAAGAAAAAAATGCATTCTTTGTCGGGACAATAGGAGTGGTGTCCATGGCATTAGAGAACTCGTAAATACTTTTAAGGTAGGAATTCTAGTCCCTTAAGGGAATCATATTATTTTCTTTAGTATTGTGGTTTAGAATTTGGCTCTAGAACTTCTTAGAATACAACTTAGATAGTTGTGAAAGTGGCTCTTGCATTTTATTGATATAGTACATTTTTTTCCTTTTAATTAGGGATTTATACATATTGATCTTATCAATTTTTAAGGATTCTTTAAAAGCATCCCTAATGGATTTCCTAGCAATTTTACATTCTTTATCATACCAAGGGTTGGTTGTGTTAGCTCTAGAAGTCACCCTCAGACTGCAAATGAGGTGAGCCTAGAAACATTTGAATATAGGTGTCTAAATCTGTTCATGTTTAGGTGAATGGGTCAAAATGACGAGAAAGAGAGAAGGGGTAGAAAAGGTCCATAAAATTGTTCTGTTGGGCATGGAGTCAACATATCCTAAATATTGAAGGCACTTAAGTTGTTCATCAAATAAAAGTTGTATATGATAACAGGTAGAAGAATTGATAAGGAAACACAATAGTAGACTGTTCATAAAACGAAAGATCCTTTCAGTCAAATGAAATTTAAAGAAGGCTTGAATGATAACAATGACAAAATATGCACGCTATATCAGAATCTTTGTTGCTCATAGATCTACCTATCAATGGAAAGTTTTGATTCTCAAAATCTGCATTTTATCGAAGTAGAAGAAAATAAAAACAAAATAGAAAGACATACTGATAAAACATCCCTCATAGATATTCAATGGAAAAAATATATTAAAAAGAGCATGCCTCATAGGCTTACAATCATATATACAGATTTATGTTCTAAGTCCCTCTCGGGACTTCCACCCCCACCCCCCC
>JASDQU010191583.1:0-20084 GCA_032191745.1 Picea mariana
GTTTTAATTAACTTATAATTTTTACTAAAAAAGAAAAGTTGGTGCTACTAGTAACAACGCTTTGCGATTCAAGGGTCAATTTTAAACTTTTGTCCACAATGACATCAGTTGTCAACACAACGGGTCTTAATGGGTATGAATTTAACCACTGCAAAAAAAAAAAAGCTACCGGTAGCACCACTTTTTGATTTAGGGGTAAAAACAACCATGCTGAAAAAAAGAGAACTCTGGAGAGTTCTCGTTAAGTTGGTAACTATGTTAGTTTGGTTCGTGCCTATGAAGACAATTGATGGGATGGAGAGATGTCTCACACATACCCAATCTAGACAGATCTCGGGTTCATGTGGTTGTGCGTGTGTATATATGATTACTGGTCTTTATGAATGACGATTGTGAATGGCATGAAGGCGTGAGGCCAACTATCATTTTATACACTGCACAATCTTCACCCGATTCTTCTGATTGTCAGCTTATCTGTTACCTATGTGAGATATACTCCTTCATGTCTTTATTTGGCCTCACCTCACTTTCCCCAAACAATTTTTCATTTTCTAAGATCTGGGAGATTACTTGAAAAATTGTGTAGTACCATGTTGATGTCATCATGGGCCTCATGACATGTCGTCACTTCAAGTTTGTCCATGGTAACTGTGTCGGTTTTGGTTTCTCGGGGTGCACGCTCGACTTGGTCGTCATTCAATTGTGATGTTTGGTTGGGTTGGTTTATCCAGTTGGTTGAAATCCTTTGTTTAAAATGTCCGACCATGTGGCTTCGTGCTTTCCAATAAATTCTATGAATGCTCGACCTTTTGAATACATTTTTGTTTATGTTAGGGTGATATTGTTTGCTTGAAGTCTTGTTTGCATGCTTGCTTGTTTAGAGTTTTTCTTGCTCGCTTGATCTTTGAAATTCGCACTTGTGAGTTTTTTGTTCAATTGAATGATGTTGTTCTCTTTTGAACGAACAAATGGTTCACTTGTTCAGGGAATGGAAAAAATCTTGTCTAGGGATAGAACTGGCTCTTGATTTTTGGGCCTCCTCTCTGATTGAATCCTAGGGACTCTTTTCTCTTCTCATTTTTGAATAGTTTATTGTGGAATGAATACATTGAGAGTTGGTCATACAATTTATAGTTATCGATCAGTTTCAGTACCTAATTCTAGTAACCGACTTGTTTTTTGCTTCATTAATTTCGATTTCTTGTTTTTTATGTTCTTAATCTTTCGTTTACTCTTTTTTCTTTGCCATGACTTTATTTATTTATTTCTTTTTATTTATTACCTTTGCTTTCAACTTAGGTCACCTCGAATGTTTTCGACCAAGTCGAGTCCTACTGGTGCCTCCAAGGAGGTTCTCACCAATAGGTCTTTAGGTCACTATGTATGATATCTCTTTAGACGGGCCCCATTGACTAATTTCTTGAAAGGGTGCCCTTGTAGCATTTTCAATTGTATTGCTCCTGAAGGTCAGATGTCCTCGACCATGTATGAACCCAACCATGCAGTTTCTAGCTTTATCAATTTACTTTTTACTCGATTTTCATATAACAATACCGAGTCTCCATTATTGATGTCTTTCTCCTTAATGTGTAGATCATGCCATGATTTTTCTTGACTTTTCTGAAATTCTTGATGTTGTTGTGCCAACAACCTTTCTTCTTCTAATTGGTTGAGTTGGTAGAAGCATTATCTTGTATTCACCATGTGATCAAATTCTAAAATAGAATCTATCTGACCTATGTTTGCATATAAATGTAGTGGGATTACTGCTCCTTCACTGTAAACTAGTTTAAAAGATGTTGTTCTATATGCCCATAGTATTGTTGAGACTTTGTCATCCCAGTCGTCTCTGTCGAGATTGTATATTTTCATGAGGCCCTTATGTAGTGTTTTGTTAAAAGACTCAACAACCCCATTAGCTTATGGATGATATGCAATTGTTTTTCTATGGTCGATCATGAATTTATTGAGTAATACTTTGATTGCACTATTGACGAAGTGTGTTCCTTCATCACTAATTATCGTTAAGGGACAACCGAATGTGGATACTATATTTTCATAAATAAACTATGTAGTTGTTTCCTTTGTATAGTTCTCGATTAGTTCTTCTTTTGCCCACTTTGTTAAGTATTCGATGACTGTAATATTGTATTTTGATCCCATCCTTTTCTCTCTTTTTTGGAAAGGACCGACAAAATAAATATCCCATATTTCAAATGGTAAACTAGGGTTTACCGAGTGTAAGGGCATTTCATTCTTCCATAATGGTTGGCCTAACCTTTGACACTTGTCTCATTTCTTCACTTGTTCTTGACAGTCCTTGTGTAAAGTCATCCACTCGAGATCGGCTTTAAGGATTTTCCTGGCTTTTGTGTCGGCCTGAATGTAATACCCCTAGGCCGAACCCCAATTGTAAATGTAAATGCAAAAGTACTTAAGCTGGTGAGTTGTTTGATATCATTTTTGCATGCACCTTCCATGGTTTAGTGCACGCATGTATTGTGCACTAAATTGATGAAGTGTGCACATTCCAGAATACCGCGCGCAACAAGCTTAAGTGCACACAATTTTGAGGCCAGGGAGCCTTTATGTATATGTTGTGTTTTATAGGCTAGTGAGCCGGTTATTATAAGCTAGGAGGCTTATGTGTTGAATTAGGCCAAAGAGCCTAGATGTTGAAGGCCAGTGAGCCTATTTTTGTATATGTCTTACCATTAATATAATACATCATTGCGTGTAGACCGACCACAATAAAAGAGTATGGGGGGCTAAAATCCACTAGTTAGGGAAAGGGGGGGCTAAAAGTTAAGGAAAAGGGATAAGCTAAGGTGCTTAAGCCAAAAAGGAATATTATATTAATATTCCTTAAAGTATAAATTATGGATAATTATTTTATCCTAAGTTCTAAGGATGGGGACAAGTGGGCCAAAGTGGTTCTCAACATGACAAGTGTCCAGTTGGGAACATGCATACATACAATTTGGACTTAGTTCATTTTTAGGGGGATTCCATCATCATTCACTCACTCATTCAACAGTCCTACGTACCTTTCTGTTACTATCACTGTACCTGTATCTATACCCATACCCGTACCAGTACCCGTACTTGTACCTAGTTATCTTGAGAGTTGGATTGAAGAAGCGGGTTGTCAGGCCCATGGGAGACTGATGAGGCGGGTTGTCAGGCCCATGAGCAATTTCTCTCTAGGTGAGGGATTTACTAGGAATTGATTTCCTGAAGGTGCCAAACTGTAGCTACAGGGATCTGAGACTTCCTATCCAGCTTGTTGTTGAAGCCTCAGAAAGGAAGTGGGGTAGCTGAAGGATTGTTGAGCAGAGAAGGGGCACACTTCCTGGGGTGGGACATGCATGTGGGGAATGAGGGACTGTATGTTGTTAGTTTGAGTTGGAACCTGTGACAGAGTTTTTCATGTTGTCAGAGATACATCATCCTGGTTAGGAATCCCTTTACTCGAGTGGAGTTTAGTTCTAGCTCAGGGGTGATTGACTGCTGAGAGTAATGAGCAGTGTGGTCTAAGGCTGGGAGGTTCGTGGAAGGTTTGCACGTAGTTGGTGATATTTTTACCAAGATAAGTGTCAATTGTGTGTTAAATTACATGTTGCATTATTATTTATGTGTTTATTTTTATGGGTTTTTCTTGTGTGTGGTTTATACCTGTCTATGATGCATGTATATGTTTACTGTTATTTCTGTATGAATTTGTGCATTTACAAAATGTATTTTTTTGTTTTAATTTTTATATTTAAATTTTCGCAAGAGTTTCTGTGTGTATATGTTTTTATTGTATACAATTCGAAAATTTTATGTGGCATATCCCAGTTGGATGTTGGGGATGTTACATATGGTATCAGAGCCCAGTTTTCAACACTGAGCTTGGATGGGCCGAGAAAGTTGAATTGAAGAGAAATTTCATAGATAATTGATTTCGAAGTGGCCAAATTTCAAGTTACAGAGCGTCCATGGTAAAAATTAGAAGCAATTGCATGGAATTAGGCAAAAGCCCCAATTATTGTTGTTAAATTCATGGGAAAATTGTGAAATTTGGCCAAGTACTGAGATATTCTTAATTTAATATCCGTTCTAGAAAATTTAGACCTGGAATTGGTCGAATTTCAAGTTACAGGGAGGCCATGACAGATGGAACGAGATTAGTTGATTAAAATTCTCAATTTGTGAATTGAGTTTGGGAAAAATTCATTCCAGGAATGTCAACCAACAACGATTTGTTGTTGCAGAGGTTTAATTGGTGTTATCGGGGTGAAATTGAACAAATTTCATAGTTGCAGAATGTTTACGGTGAAAATTGGGAAAAAGTTCGGCAAAAGCCCCAATTTCTGCAGCGGAATTCACGAGGAATTGAAGCGCGTAAAAATGAATGTGCGCAGGTTTGCGCACTAAAAATGCATGATGTGCAATGAAAAACTTGTGATGTGTGGAAAATAAGGGTATGTGGCTACGTGCACTAAAATTTGGCGTTGCGCAGTGCATAGTGATAATGCACGAAAAATAATGGTGCGCGGGTGTGCGCACTTAAATTTGGTGTTGCGCGGTGTAGAGTGGCAATGCGCGGAAAAAAATGGTGTGGATGTGCACACTTAAATTTGGCATTGCGCGGTGCAGAGTGTTAATGTACATAAAATATCGGCATGTGTGCGTGCACACTTAAATTTGGCATTGTGTGGTGCAGAGTGGTAATGTGCATAAAATATTGGCGCGCGGGTGTGCACACTTAAATTTGGCGCTGCGCAGTGTAGAGTGGTAAAGTGAAAAAAATATTGGTATAGGGGTGTGTGTGGTGTGGATTGAGTGGCACATGCGTAATACTAGCGCACGTGGTGTGCGGACGCATATTAATGGTGCATGTGGTGTGCGTAGTATTGACAGAGCGTAGAGGAATTTTGTTTGTGCACGCACAATGTGGGTATATGCTGTTGTGCGACAATTTAATTGATGGTGCATGTAGAGTACCGGTGTGCGGTGGGGGCGTACTAAAATTTGACATGGTGCAGTGCGCAGAGTGCAAGGCATGCAAAATATTGGCACACGACACAAAAGTATTGCGCACCAGTTATTGGTGCGACAGAGAAGTGATGCATAGTGGCTATAGGTGCATAGAGCATGCATCACCTTATGGCATTGTTGTGAATGCTAAATATGGGTGTACATTTTCAAATTTGTGTGCACGAATTCGTTTGGATGGTCTACAACAATAGAAAACTAGTGAATTTTTGTGACATTTTATATTGTTTGAAGGTCATCTTTTTGCAACGCATTTTTGAGGCCCCAAACAACATTTTTAGCTACTCAAAAACCCCGAGAACAGAGTGTACCAAGGTTCATTTTGTATCTTCATCTCAAATGAAAGATCCCAGAGAGAGCTTTCTGATGGTGTAAACCGTTTGTTAAATGAAGCTTTTATGAGGAAGTTACAGGACAAACAATGGAGGGTAAATTTTAAGACCCAACTAACTTCAAAAGGCCATAACTTTCTGCTCAAGAGCCAAAATTGAGCATGGAAGTAGGCATTGGAAAGGTGTTGGACAATAAAATATAATTATTCACCCAAAACATTGATCTGGCAATCAATTTTTTTTAGAAAATTAGAAGAAAGAAGTATGATATATTATTGAACCAGGATGTTTCATATTTTTCACGAAATTGATGAGTCAGTTAATTTGAAAAAGTTTTGTTGGCTACACATTTTGTAGAGTTAACAACAACTAGATCAGATCAGAATCATCACAGAGTGCAGAGGAATGGAAGATGCACAAGGGGCTTACAACCATGAATATGAGATTAGAGGGATGGATGCCCATATGAGCATTGAAGGAACAAACTCAATTGGACATGGAGAAGGAAGGGATGAAAACATAAATATGGTAGATACCATTAAAAATTTGTAGAAGGATGTCCAAAGCCATAAAGCTGATAATGAAAGGCTTATGATATCCAAGGAGCAACATGAGGACTTCAAAATGAAGTTAATGTAGAGCTTGAACATAATAGAAAATAAATTGGATAAGGAGAGTGGCTCAAGCAAATCAGGAAGTCACAGGTCTCCGGATGAGAAAATAAGAACAAGAAGTGTTAGCAGACATCACCATCACTCCCCGAGGCATTCCAATAAGAGAGAACACAACACCTCAAGTCCATCCCCTGTTAGGAAGCATAAGAGGTCTGGGGTGGATGATCTATGAGGAGAAATGAACAAAATCAAACCTCCTACATTTGATGGTGAGCACAAGAAGGATGAAGATGCAGAGAGATGGTTGTTGGGCATGAGAAAGTATTTTCAATTGAATAATTATTCTTCTCATGCAGAAGGAAGAATTTCCATCTATCAACTCAAGATAAATACATCCATGTGGTGGAATCAGCTTATGCAGGTGCATCAGATTAAAGAGAAAAATGTTACTTGGAGGGAATTCAAGAAGTATTTTGAAAATAAATGCTTGACTAAGAGATACTATGATAAGAAAATGAAAGAGTTTTTTGAACTCAAGCTTGGGAGTATGACCATAGATGAATATGAAAGAAGGTTTTTAGAACTCATGATGTATGTTTCTTTCATAAAGGATGAGACAATTAAGATTCAAAGGTATTTGAGTGGATTGCCATCATTCATTAGTGAAAAAATAAAATACGATGATCCCAAAACATTGGAGGAGACCATAAGGCGAGCTAAATGCCTATATGATTAGCAAAAAGCAAGGCTAACTTTCTAAAAATCTTGGGAAGACAAGAAGAAATTCAATATGGATCAGAGAAAGAAGGGAACTAAGCCACCATTCTTAAAAAAAATCCTCAAGGATAACCAACTTCCAGAGAGTCCTGAATGATGGAGACATGGGGTCAAAGGCCAAGGAAGCCACCTATTCAATGTTGGGGTTGTAAAGGAGATCATATGTTCAGAGATTGTCCTCACAAAGGTGAAAAAGTGAGGACTATTCACATTATGCAACAAGCTGAAACAATGGAAGACATGGGCTTAAATGTACCAAGTATCTATGCAACCCTGGACAACAAGCAAGCAAAGTATCAACCACATATGAATGAGGTGGAAGGTATGATCAACAACCAAACCATTGCTATTTTAATTGATTCAGGTGCTAGTAATAGTTATATATATCCTGAGATGGTGGAAAGTTTTCATTTTCCAAGAAGCAAGCATGTAAAATCTTGGTTGGTGCAGTTGTCTACTAGAGCCAAAAGAAAAGTTAATGAGATGGTTAAGTCAAGTCTTATGGACATGAATGGCCTGAACACCAGGGAAAATTTGAACATCTTGCCTTTAGGTTCCTATGATTGTCTAATTGGGATGGATTGGTTGGACCAACATCATGCTATCCTAGATTTTCATAACAAGGCATTTACTTGCTTGGATGAAGAAGGGAACCTAAGGACAGTGCAGGGAATTCCTAGGGCAGTAACCATTAGAGAAATTTCAACATTGCAGCTGAAGAAATGCTACAAAAAGGGGTGTCAAATATTTGCAGCACATATGGGAAGAGACACCTAAATATAAGGTGTCAAATATTGAAGATTATGTAGTCCTAAAAGAGTTTGAGGATGTATTTAAGGAAATACCAAGATTACCCCCTAAAAGAGACATTGATTTCTCCATAAATTTGATGCATGGAGTAGCTCCAATATCCAAGACTCCCTACAAGATGGGTACACCAGAATTGAAGGAGTTGCAAATGAATCTTGAAGATCTCCTAAAGAAGGGGTATTATACACCCAAGTGTGTCACCTTGGGGTGCCCTAGTTTTATTTGTGAAGAAGAAGGATAGGACATTGAGACTTTGCATTGAATTCAGGCAATTGAACATGGTAACTGTGAAGAATAAGTATCCTTACCAAGGATCGATGACCTCTTTGATCAGCTGAAAGATGCAAAAATATTCTCCAAGATTGATCTTAGGCCAGGTTATCATCAAGTAAGAATTAAAGAAGAATACATCAATAAGACTACTTTCAGAACAAGGTATGGTCATTATGAGTTCACAGTGGTGCCATTTGGGTTATCAAATGCACCAGTTGTCTTCATGTGTTTAATGAATGGTATTTCCAGAGAATACTTAGATAAGTTTGTCATTGTATTTTTAGATGACATTCTTATATATTCTAAGTTAGAGGAAGAGCATGAACAACACTTGAGGATGGTATTACAAGTATTAAGGGAGCATCAGTCTTATGCCAAATTGAACAAGTGCTCATTTTATCAGAAGAAAATTTATTTGTTGGGACATATCATTTCAGAGGATGGGATAATAGTGGGTCCTAAGAAGATAAAAGCCATTAGAGGATGGTCAACGCCAAAGAATGTGATAGAGGTCAGATCATTCATGGGCCTTTCAGACTACTATAGAAGATTTATTGAAGGATTCTCAAAGACTGCACACCCAATCACTTCCTTGCAAAAGAAGGGTGTGAAGTTTCAGTGGACATTGGATTGTGAAAAGAGTTTCCAACACTTGAAGCAATTATTAGCAAGTGCTCCGATATTAAGGATTGCAAATCCAAATGAAGACTTCATTGTATGCACATATGCATGTAAAGAAGGAATTGGTGGAGTCCTTAGTCAAAATGGGTTGGTTGTATGTTATGAATCAAGGAAGTTGAAGGAGCATGAAAGGGACTATGCCACTCATGATTTGGAGTTGACAGTCATAGTGCATGCCTTGAGGAAGTGGAGGAACTACCTCATGGGGAAAAGGTTTGAGCTGAGGATAGACCATAATAGTCTGAAATATTTATTTGATCAACTAACTCTAAATGCTAGGCAAAGCAGGTGGTTAGAATTCTAAGTGAATATGACTTTGATATAAAGCATATCAAAGGGAAAGAGAACAAATTGGTCGATGCACTTGGCAGAAGAGTGCATGAGTTGCATGTTATAGCCACAAGCATGTACCAATCAGATTTGAAAGACAAAATCATAGAGGCTGCAAAATCAAATTTGCAATACAAGGAATAAGTGGAAAAATTACAACAAGGTGTTTTGCAGCAGAAAATTGAAGACTATAAGCTAGAAAATGATGAAATTCTAATAGGGGAAGAATTTATGTACCAAATTCCTATAAATTGAAAAATGTGATATTGAGATAAATGCATAATGTACCTTATGTTAGGCACCCAAGTTATCAGAAAACTATTGCAGCTGTCAAGAGCCAATATTATTGGCCATGAATGAAGAAATAAGTTGTTGATCATATTGCCAAATGTTTGGAGTGTCAAAAGGTAAAGGATGAGCATATATACCCAGCTGGTTTGCTACAGACATTACCCATTCCTAAGAGGAAATGGGAAGTTGTAACAATAAATTTCATCACCAAACTACCCAGAACAAACAAGCAACATGATTCTATCATGGTAGTGGTGGATAAGCTTACTAAAGCTACCCATTTTATTCCAGTAAAGCTCACTCATAAGGCATCCAACATTGTTGATGTTTATATGAGATAAATTGCTCGATTACATGGTATACCCAAGACAATTGTTTCTGAAAGAGATCCAAAATTTACCTCAAATTTTTGGAAGGGATTATTTAATAGATTTGGAAAAAATTTGAATTTTAGTACAACTTATCATCCAGAATCAGATGGACAAACAAAGAGGGTGAATCGAGTGATTGAGGATATGTTGAGGATGTATGTGATGGATAAACCATCAAAATGGGAGGACTACCTACACTTAGAAGAGTTTTCTTATAACAATGGGTACCAAGCATCTCTAAAAATGAGCCCATTTTAGGAACTTTATGGCAGAAGGTGCAACACACCGGTAAGCTAGGATAACCCAATAGATAGAGCAGTGACTGGGCCAGATTTACTCAGGGAAATGGAAGAGAAAATGTTGAAAATAAAACATAATTTAAGGGCTACCCAATATAGGAAGAAAATATATGCTGATAAGGGAAGAACTCACAAGGAATTTAAAGTGGGGGACCATGTATTCTTGAAAGTGAAGGCCAACAGAAGTTTCCTGAAGTTAGGAAATTGTTCAAAGTTGGTAGCTCACTATTGTGGGTCGTTTGAAGTCCTAAAGAGGATTGGGCATGTAGCATACATGATTTCCTTTCCTACATCAATGACCATTCATAATGTATTTCATGTATCATTGCTTAAGAAATATATACCTGATGCTAATCATGTTATTGATTGGAATGTGATTCAGGTGGAGCAAGAAGGCACTTTCCAAGTGAATCTGGTACACATTCTGGACTGAAAAATCAAACAGCTCCGGAATCAAGCCATAGAGATTGTAAGGGTCCAATGAACCTGGTACGGTCCCGAGGACGCAACTTGGGAGCATGAGGATGCTATGCGGGCATAATACCCGCATATTTTTGAGGAATTTTGAAATTTTGGTTGTATATGTGTATATATTGTACTGAGGACAATGCATAAATAAGGGGAGGGGAATGTAATACCCCTAGGCCGAAACCCAACTATAAATGTAAATGCAAAAGCACTTAATTTGGTGAGTTGTTTGATATCATTTTTGCATGCATCTTCCATGGTTTAGTGCACACATGTACTGCATACTAAAATGATGAAGTGTGCACATTCCAGGATACTGCGCACAACAAACTTAAGTGCATGTGATTTTGAGGCCAAGGAACCTTTGTGTATATATTGTGTTTTATAGGGTGGTGATCCAGTTATTATAATCTAGGAGGCTCATGTGTTGAATTAGTCCAGAGAGCCTAGATGTTGAAGGCCAGTGAACCTATTTTTGTATATGTATTATCATTAATATAATATATCACAATGTGTAGACCGACCATGATAAAAGAGTATGGGGGATTAAACTCCAATAGTTAGAGAAAGGGGGGGCTAAAAGTTAAGGAAAAGGGCTAAGCTAGGTAGCTTGAGCCAAAAAGGAATATTATATTAATATTCCTTAAAGTATAAAGTATGGATAATTATTTTATCCTAAGTTCTAAGGATGGGGACAAGTGAGCCAAAGTGGTTCTCAACATGACAAGTGTAAATTTGGGAACATGCATACATATAGTTTGGACTTAGTTCATTTTTGTGGGGATTCCATCATCATTCACCCACTCATGCAGTGTTCCTCTGTACCTTTTTGTTATTATCACTGTACCTGTATCTGTACCCAATCAAGTACCTGTACCTAGTTAGCTTGGGAGCTGGACTGAAGAAGTGGGTTGTCGGGCCCGTGGGAGACTAAAGATCTTCCCCTATTTCAAGTCGGGACAAATGATCCGGGTCGACATTATTTTTACTGGGTTGGACTACTACTTCGAAGTCAAATTCTTGAAAAAGTAGTAGCCATCGACATATTTTCCCTTGATGGACTTGTTTATTGACTAGAAATTTTAGCGCTTGATGGTCTCTGAAGAATGTAAAGGGATTTTCTAGTAAATAGTGTCAAAATTTTTGCAGGGAAAAAATAATTGCTAAAGCTTCATGTTTAGTCATCGAATAATTCCTTTATGCTTTATTTAGTTTTCGATTAGAATATGCATTCGGGTGGTCAACCATGTCATCGTACGGTTAGGCTAAGACTACACTGACAATGATATTTGAGGCGTCGACATGAACATGAAATTTCCTTGACCAATTCATAAATTGTAGGATGGGAGCTTCTACCAATTTTCTTTTTAATAGTTCAAAGGATTTGTCACATTCATGACTCCACTGGAACTCGACTTCTATCATTAAAATCTCATCGATTGGGAACGTGATTTCAGAGTAGTATCAGATGAATTTTTTGTAATACCCCGTGTGACTAAGGAAGATTTTGATCTGTTTTTGGTTGACTGGTGGTTTCAAGTCGAAGATGATTTAAATTTTTGTCATGTTGACTTTTATCCCATCCTTACATATAACATGGCCCGACAATATGCCTATAAGCGTGAAAAAGATACACTTTTTGATATTTAAAGATAATTGGATTTTCCTGCATATTTCCAACATCATTCTTAACCATTGGATGTGGTCTTTTAGTATGTTGTAGATAGTCCAGTCGTCAAAGTACATGACCATTGTTTTATAAATACATTCTTGAAATCCTTTACCACACTCTTGGAGAAGATTGTTTGGGCATTTTTTAGGGCAAATGACATGACTTTGTATGCGAATGATCTTAATTTGGAGATAAATGTAGTTTTTTCTTTATCCTCCTTTGCTATAGGTACTTGATTGTATCCATAGAATCCATCAGTGAATGAGTAACTGTAACACAACCAACCCATTAAGTACCCTTTTAAAGGATGATGTATAATTGTTTTTCCTTCCTATAGCTTCTTTGAGTTCCTCGAAGAGAGGCACCATTATATTCTTCTCTCTGAGAGCTTTCTAACAACCTTAAACATGTCCAAAACTAAGTTCTGGTTTGAGAGTTATGGCCTTTCGAAGTTTTCAGTGTGTCATTGGCCAGTGGCCACCTTCTTCGCCATGTGGATTCACTTTCTTTGTACCATCCAACATTGAATTGTTGCGGCCCCGATCGTCATACTTTGGAAATGACATGGTCGTGGAAGAAGGGTTTACAAGGCAAATCCTATGATGCTTCGTCGCAGGATTATTCACTTCTAGAACCTCGATGCTTCTTGTTTTCCCTTTTACCTTACCATGTAACCGACGCTTGAACCTAGTCCTCTGGACTTCAACCTTTCCACGCTATTTTGTACAACACTAAAGCTTCCCAAAGTCCCGAAGCCTCTCTCTACTCTAGAATCTATGGTGGAATTATGTCCACCATTGGATCTAATGGTTAAGATTTACCTGCACTTAACACATTGCTTAGACTTGACTAGAGGGGTGGGGTCTGACACCTAATTCATTTCCAATCCCACGATTTCACGAGAAGCTATCCAAACACACCACATCACCATGATGCACGTGGGCCTGTCCTATCGAAGTTTGACACTACAACAGGAGAAACTTCGACACTTCGGTGTTTCAACCACTTTTCTCTATTTACAAATCCTTTGGAGTCCTGAACCCCAAATTCCTGCCACATGGCTCTGGACTTCAAACCTTTTGTATCTTGCGTCTTATCACTCCAAACACCCATAGTTTCAAAGTCCCAAATTCCTGAAGCAGGTCCCTCTTGCATACGTAGCATTCTACACGGGTGTCCCTACTACCATCTCCCACCTGGAAGATATGTGGCGATGACGCCACCTTGACACATGGTACCCATATCTCCCACCCTATACCATATACAATGATTCAACAAGACATGTGGCTTCACCATGGGCTGACATGTGGTGGCTCTGTCACACCATCGGACTCCACCGTGTACTTTGGCCACGTCATCTATTGACATCACTCTAGCCTTCGGGGAACTCCACACCTTGCATCCTGAATCGCTCAAAGTGGGGTTTATATGGAGAGACGAATAATGATCGGATGACCCATAATCTACCCTGGTATGATCCAATGACTGACAAGGATTTGTGGCTCTGCACTCTCACGATCCACACAATCCTAAGTCTTTAGTGCTGGGGATAACCGGTTGGGAGGGTCATAAGGCAGCAAAAACACTTGTTGTCGGTCATCCCTTCCCTTACTCTATCCTTCCACTAACACTCAATCTAATGGTCAAGAAGGATACTGAAGGATCCTTAGATCTATGGCTCACTCTAATACCCCTGTTTCCCCCAGTTTGTAAATACAACTATAACTTGTTGAAAGGTTGTGGAAGACTAAATATGTGTGAATGATGGATTTGATGAACCTTTTTTTATAAAAGGTAATGTATGTATTTTATGTTATTAATAGAAAATGGATAGTGTTGCATAATTGTTGAAAGGGGGGTTTTCCAAGATAGACCATGGTGCTATGAGAGAGATGGTGAGAGGAACCATAAATGGTTGAGATGGCCCCCCACCAAACCAGTACCTTACTGGATTTAATGGCTCAATCCTAGAACAATCCTCTGACCTAGAAATGAATTACTAGTCAGACTGGTAGCTAGAAGAGTCCTCCTCAAGATTTAATGAGGGGATGGGGCAAAGTACCCATTTGCAAGAATTCCATAACTGACCATGAGATGGAGATTTAGAACCATGCAACCTTGCCGAGGAAGGAAAGAAAAGAGGTCATTCGTGGGTAGAGGTAGGGTGGGGTGAAAAAGCAGAGTCGAAATACCAATCTTGAGAAGAGAAAAGAGCACTTGCAGCTCTATGGTTCGAGGGAGAACTGAGAAACAAGCTCATTCTAGGTGCAAGAATATGTTGGCAACATTTTCAGTCCAAGATAATAAACAGGGTTGACGAGTGACTGTGGAAGTACTCATGCAGACCAACTTGCTTGGTACAGAGAAAACCGGTTGCCAAGATCCTGTGGGAGGAGGAGAGCAACCTTCGTCCCTGACTGTCGCTGAGCAAGAAGAAAGAGTCTCTCTCAGAGCTTCATGGTCTAGCTCAGAGGTGGCCAGTGGTAAATCCATCCGGGAGTGGTTGTACCTATGGTTGGGTGGAAACATGCACCCCTTTCAACAGTCACTTCATGATATTTGGTTTCTGATAAAATTTTTCATACTATGTGTACTAAAATGGAAATGATGATTGAATATATACATATGTATATGTATATGTGTGTATATATATATATATATATATATATATGTCTATGACTAAGTCCTGCATTAAATGATTAAGGTAGAAATGTGTGGTGTTTCTCTGTGAATCCATGCTTTTGAATGGTCTTCTATTTACCTTAGCTTAACAAATAAAGAGTTATTGGACGCGAGTCTGCAAGAGAGTTGGGGTAGGATTAATTGGAATGATTAAGTCTTGCCGACCTCTCGAATCTACCTTTGTGGGAATGCCAAGTTCAAACTCTATGGAAGGAGGGTGCCTCCTTCAAACCCTTCACTTGTGTGACTGAAGGCCCATGTCCATGTCCTTAACCAATTCACAGCTAATGGATTAGTGTGTAGCCCACGAGAATTTTCGTAGGACCCATATGACCAAGTCAGGGAACCTTGTGCTAGGCTCGAAAGGAGGTAAGCCTTTCTGACTTCAGAAACCTAGGAGTTAAGAGCTATGGAGTGATTACAACCTTACCATTTGTAAGTTGGCTGAATGAAACTGGTTGTTATGGTTACCCACGAGGTTGACCGACGTCTGGTGGTTTTCTCAACCATGGCAGATAAACTTGTCCCACCATTAAACCCTTATCCATTTACCAATAACGAAGTAACATGAGCCACAGATCCGAGAACATTCAGGAGTCCCCTTGGCTGTTGGATCTACACTGAGGTAAGTCCAGCGAAGTCCTACTTCGGGAGAAAAAATGTGTTATAACACCAAATTCTCCTAACACTAGAGTTATGAATTGATGTAAGTCATGGATCTAGGTAGTCTATTAAGAACCTCTCTTAATCGTCTGATCATCTAGTGGAGGGACCCGTGTATGGTACTTCGACGAAGTACTGCTTCAGGAGAGCAGAGTGGCCAAAATGCCAAAACCTCCGAAGGATGGAGCTACAAAGTAACGAGGACCGTAGATCTAGGGACCCTTTGGAATATCCCATGACCGTTAGATCTAGACCGTGGTCAACCCGACGCTGACCACTCCGGGAGAAAGGAGGAAGTCACACCACAGATTCCTCAAACACCGAAGTTACGAAGTATCGAAGGCCATAGATTCAAGGGATTATGTGGACACACCTTGACTTTGAGATTGAAGGGCTTGGAAAGCTATCAGTCTAGGGTGATGTGGCATGCTAGCGTCACCCATGGTGATGTGGACCCACGTTTGACATGCCACATGTCATATGGATTTGTACATTTCACAAACCCTATGTGCCCATTAAAATGTGACACATGCCACCCACTATAGGGGCTACGTGTCATCTCTGCCTTGTTGTGTGTCACCCTTGGCACTTTCTTACTTGGTCCATTTGGTGGGTGGAGTACTCGAGACCCACCTGTCCTTGCCTCTATGTCTAGTACATCACCACCTGCAAGGGTGGACCCTTCGAGAGTCTAGGACTTCGGGACTCCGAAGGTTTGGGATGTATTTTCAAGGATAAGCTGAAAGGCCCTGAAGCCAAAGCCACATGGTGAGATTTCAGGCTCCTTTGGGAGTTCAGGAATTTAGGACTCTGGAGGACAGGCGTGCAAAAAGGAGACATGACATTCAATGCCAAAGTGTTGAACGTCGAACTTCCCTCTAGCTCATGTGTTAAATGAATAACATGTCCCACTGTTGGATTGGATGATGGATGGACCTCCCCCATTGATACAGGAACTTGGGGATGGTATGAATGAGGTGGAGCGACGTGGCCCATGTTTGATAATGTCCGAAGAACTTCGTGAGGCCATAACTTGAAATCCAAAGCTCGGTTTTTAGTCTGGTAGCAGTCATTAGAGAGCTATGGTTGAGTAGAAGAGTATGGAGACCTCAGAGAGATGATTTGGGATTATTAAAGTAAGAAATGTTTGATGCCCCATCCCTAGAAAGGGTACTTAGGGGTTGGGTGTGTTACAAATTGGTATCATAGCATGGTTACAACACTTGGCCTACTTGGGGTCATGTATGAGTCACATAAAAATCTTATTAGATACCCTTTAATGGTAACACCCTATCTTACCCCATTCCTAAGAGGGTTAGTTCAACCTCTACTGAAGAAAGGAATGAAACTTTCTACTATTGTATATGTTTCGAAAAATCTGAACTGTGTGTTGTTCATAAACTAGTAGATCATTAACTAACAGGAAAATGTTTTATCAGCACTCAAGCAGTCAGTGGACCGCAGGAAAACTACAACATAAAGGATGGTGACACACCATGAATTGGGGGAAAGCTCCCACAATAGGGAGGAAAAATATATGAAAGGAGGGTGGTGGAAACCCCTCCAGATTTGGCTGAAACTGTAAGAAGCCTCATGGAATAATTACAAATTTGTAAGGCTGACAATGAAAAGGATGATAAAAGAGCAGGAAAAGAAAACTGAAATTAATGCAGTCCTACTACAAAGCTTATCAGATATACAAAGGTAGCTGCAACATGGACCAAAAACCAGTCATGTGGACATACATCACACTAAGAAAACACAAATTCCACCTAAGATAAGAAATCATGGTCCTGAAAGTGGCCACACAAGGAGAAGCACCTCAAAGAAGGCCCAACATGGAGCCAAGAGACAATCATAGGAAGAATCCTCTGGTGAGGAAACTGACAACTCCAAGCTATAGTAGCAAAACTAGTTCACATTCCCAGAGAGGAGTAAAGAAGAGGAAACATTCCAAGAGTCATGACCCTGAAGAATTCAAGAAAGCCAAACCACCCACTTTCAATGGAAAAATTAAGAAGGGGGAAGAAGAAAAAGTTTTGTTCCTTCGATTGAAGAAGTACTTCATATTCCATGACTATTATGAAAATTTAAAGATTCGAATAACCATTTTTAACCTGAATGGAAAGGCCTCCATTTGGTGGGAGGACCTTAGGAATGTGAAAGGAATCCATGAGAAGGACTTGTCATGGAAATAATTTGAGAAATATTTCAAGAAGAAGTATCTGTCAAAGAAATACTTTGATGGAAAGACCAAGGATTTCTATGAACTCAAGTTGGGACAGCTCACGATAGATGAATATATCAACAAATTACTTGAGTTGATAAGGCATGTGCCCTACATAAAGGATGAAAAGGTAAAGATGCAACAATTTATTAGTGGACTACCTCAGTTCTTCTGAGACAGAATTGAATTTGATGAGCCAAAGACCTTAGAAGAAACTATCTGAAAGGCAAGGTATTGCTATGAGAAATTCAAGAATAAGACAGAACCTCATGAGAACTTGAATAAGAAAAGTAATTTGGGATTCAAGAAGAAGGGGTTTAAGCCCTCAAGATTTAAGAACCATGGGAAAGGTTCTAAGATGAGCCTTCCTACTAAAAGTGTGTATCAACAAAATTTCCCATCTCGGAGTGGAAATAAACCCTTTGGAGCATCCTCATCTAAGATTGATAACACAAAGAGAGAACCCTTGAAATGTTTGGGTTGTGGAGAAAAACATTTGTTGAGGGACTTCCCACATAGACAACAAAACAAAATGAGGTTCTACAATGTCCAAAAGGCTACCACAGTCAATGATGTGGCTAGGATCATGCCACAAATTTACGTAGCCTTGGATAATAGACAAGCCAACCACCAAGCTTCAGTGGTGGAGATGGAAGGTATGATTGTCAACCATCTAATTTCGATTTTAATTGACCCTGCTTCTAATTCGAGTTATTTTCCCCCTCAAACTATTGAGAAATGCAATTTGCAACAAGTTAAACATGTTAAATCATGGTTGGTACAACTAGCCACTAGAACCAAAAGAAAAGTAACAAAGGTCATACCAGTGTGCCAATTCATTATGAATGGATTGCCCACCCAAGCAACCCTAAACATTCTCCCTTTAGGATCTTATGACCTATTGATTGGCATGGATTGGTTGGCTTCCCATAAAACCAAGTTGGATTGTTACAATAAAACTTTGGAGTGTGAAGATGAAGAAGGGAGAAAGGTAACCCTACAAGGGATTCAAAACCATGTCTCAGTGAGACAAATATCATCCCTTCAAGTAAAAAAGTATTGGAGAAAAGGATGCCCTTTATATGCAATAAAAGTGTTGGACTCTATTGATAACAATAAACCTAGCCTAGAAGACCATCCCATATTAAGAGAGTATAAAGATGTGTTCCTAGAAGAAGTACCAGATATACCTCCAAGAAGAGATATTGACTTTTCAATAGAACTTTCTCCAGGAGTGGTACCAGTGTCTAGATAGAATGAGTAGACCAGAGATGGTTGAGCTCAAGCTACATCTAAAGGAAATGATGGACACATGCTACATTTGGACTAGTGTGTCTCCATGGGGAGCACCATCCTTGTTTGTGAAAATGAAGGATGACACACTCATGTTGTGCATAGACTATAGGCAACTCAATAATATGACCATTAAGAATAAGTATCCCTTACCAAGGATCGATGATTTGTTTGACCAGTTAAGGGGTGCCGCAATTTTCTCCAAGATTGACTTGAGGTATGGATACTATCAGGTTTGAATTAAGGATGAAGACATCCACAAAATATCCTTTAGGACAAGATATGGTCAATATGAATTTGTGGTGGTTCCATTTGGGCTAACCAATGCACCAACCACTTTTATGTGATTAATGATTAATGTACTTAGTAAGTTCTTAGACATATTTGTATTGGTTTTCATTGATGATATCCTAATATATTCCAAGAATAGGGAAGAGCATGAAGAACATCTCAAGCTAGTGTTTCAAGTACTAATAGAACATCAACTATATGCTAAGTTTAGTAAGTGTGACTTTTTCCATAAAAAAATCCATTACTTAGGCCATGTTATTTCTTAAGACAGAGTGACATTTGATCCTGACAAGATCAAACCCATTATGGATTGGCCTACCCCAAAGGATGTATCTAATATCATATCCTTTGTGGGCCTAGAAGGATTCTATAGGAGGTTCATAAAAGGATTTTCCAAGATTGGTTGCCCAATCACTTCCCTTCAAAAAAGGGAATTAAATTCCTTTGGACATCAGAATGTGAAGAGAGATTCAGAGAGATGAAATACCTTCTAACCAATGCACTTGTGCTAAAGATTGCAGACCCAAACAAGGACTTCCTTATGTGTACATATGTATGTAAGGAAGGACTAGGAGGATTTCTTATGCAAGAAGAACATTTAATTTGCTATGAATCAAGAAAATTGAATGAGCATGAAATAAATTATGTGACCCACGATGTAGAATTGGCTGCCATAGTACATGCTTTAAAAATGTGGAGGCATTACCTTCTAGGTAGGAGATTTGTGATTATGACAAACCATAGTGGGTTGAGATATATGTTTGATCAACCAAAACTCAAAGCTATACACGCTATATGGATGGCTCTCCTTAGTGTTGTTGGGTATTTTACCCTGCGGACTAGTAAGCCAGGGTTCTAAGCCTACATGCAGATCACGACCCTTCAGATTTAAACCTTTAACCTTCTACCCAAAACCTCAACCCCTTTTCTCAGGCAAGCATAGGAAGAATAAACTAACCTTATTTTCCGA
>JASDQU010191589.1:0-20084 GCA_032191745.1 Picea mariana
TCCCAACCACCCTGGATTATGAATATGAAATATTGAAACCTATTATAGTGATATAGTGTTCAATAACAACTTACCAGTCTCATCACTGTTCTGCAAGATTTTGCTACTCAGAATTCCTCACTGTCTTCCAACATGCATCCGCTGCCCATTCTATTCTTCTACTTTTTATGCTCTGTGCATCATATCCATTCACTGCATAGTTCTTCTTCTATTCTATTCAGCTGCTGCACTCTACTCCTTCTTCACACATGAATCACCTTTAACAACAACATCCATAACAACTCCAGCAGCAACAAAAACCTCATCTCTTCTCTGTACCGTGTATATATGCTTCTGTGCATCTTGTGCATGCAATATTTGCCATTCCTATGCATGCTCATACCACACCAATCTCCTCCACATCTCAAGTGCTCTGCGTGATCATCATCACGACTCTTCAGCTTCTCTGGTAGTTCAACCCCTATGTCTATCATCACTAGGTGTTATGCTGAGATTCCTTTTTATCTCTCGTAGTTGAGACTCTTCGTCTTCTCTGTTACAGTCAAGCTCATCCTTTCTATTTCAGTTACGAGCTCCAACCCTCATCCAACTATCAATTTCCTCCACGAATCGTCTTCATTCCACTGGCATATTCCATGTAACTCTTCAGCTCCTCTGGAAATCACACAAAAGTATCTTCGCATCCTCTGGTAGAAACCATCAATGGTTTCTAGTAGTTACACTGTGAGGATCAACATTAGCCCTTCGATCGTTCTCATGTTCACCTCCATCGTTGGATTAACTTTGATGGGTGCTTGCGTTATTTACCCGTTTCACACTTTCGCAATTCGTAGATTTTGCGATGAGACATCTTGAGTCTCCATGTCACGAGTTCTAAAACTCTGAAACAAATATTTTCTGTGCTAGCTCCTTCCTTTATATGACCATGGCTATGACCAAGCGCTTGTTCATAACATGCTTTTCACTATTTCTCATTTCGCCTTTTCATTAATTCCGTTGTGAAGTTTCTCGACTTTCCAAGTCACGATCCCCGAAACGCCGAAAAGGAGCTTGTCTGCACGTACTCTTCTCTTCATCTCTTCGGTGGTGTGACCACTGGCTCAGACCACGCGCTTATTCATAAAGCACTTTCATGATTTCACATTTTGTGAATCTGGAGATGAAGCATCTCAACTCTCCAAGTCGCGATCCTCGAAACCCTGAAATGGAGCTTATCTGAACTGACTCCTTCCCTTCTCGTGACCACTGGCGGTGACCATAGGCTGTGCAAAAAGGTGCTTCATATTTCACGAGTTTCCACACCATGCTCCGTTGACTCCAAGTCAGCGAAATTCCAATCACTTGCCACTTGTCCTATGATTCGATGGTTCAGATCTGATCTTGATTCAATAGCTCAGATCATATCACGATTTCACATATCGTGATTTCGGCATTCTTGTGGTTATGTTTCTTGCCTCTCCAAGTCACGATTCGTGAAACTCCGAAATGGAGTCAGATCAATGGTCCAGATCACACCTTGATCTGACGGCTATGATTAAATCACGATTTCACATATCTCTATTCCTAAGATGGAGGTTCTCGTCACTCCAAGTCGCGATAGGTGAAGCTCCGATATGGAGCTCAGATCAATGGTCCACATTCTTAGTGATCCGACGGTCCTGATCTTTTCACGATCTCACATCTCGCTGATCCTTAGATGGAGATTCTCGTCACTCCAAGTCGCGATAGGCGAGATTCCGAGATGGAGCTCAGATTAACGGTCCTCGTTCTTGGTGATCTAACGGTCCTGATCTTTTTGTGATCTCGCATCTCGCTGATCCTTAGATGGAGATTCTCGTCACTCCAAGTCGCGATTCACGAAACTACGAAATGGAGTCTTTGACTAGCTCTGATCTTTTGCCACGCGTCCTCTTTATCCAATGGTCCACGACTGTCCTTTCTGACATGGTCTGCCATATTCACCTCCTGGATCTGACGGCCCAAATCACACCTTGATCCAATGGGTAGGATTATTTCTCCATTTCACATTTCGCCACTTCTGTGGTGAAGTGTTTCGACGCTTCAACTCGACTTCGCGATTTCCCCACTTCACGATTTTTCCACTTCGGTGGTGAATTTCTTCGACACTTCAACTCCTGATACCCTAAATTCTAAAATGGAGTTTACTCTTCCATTATCACTGCACTGATCATGCTGATCTTTGCCATCGTTGTTCTTGCCATCAATGACAAGCTTACTCCCAACTGTAAACCTTCCAACAAACAGATGGTACATCCCTTGGGTTATCCTTGATAAATGAATGGTGCATTCCTTGGGTCGACAAATTGAGAGGAATAAGATATTGATGGTTGGAGTTGCTCCTGGAGTTGTTAATTTGCAAAATTGTATTTCTAAGTATTGTAATGTAAAATTGCATATATATATATATATATATATGCCAAAGCAATGTAATATGTTAATTTTATTTCAATGTTTTAATAATAAAATGTGATGCCAACTACTAAGGGGACATGGAAAAGAGATGGGGGTTAAAGTAATCCACAAGAGAGGGGAGTGTCTAGAATAGTGGCCAAGAAGGGTTCAAGGGGGAAATACCCATGTATATTGATCTAACCCATTTTCCTAAATTTGCTAATTGTATATGAACCTTCCAATTTATGATTGAGTGTTCCCAAATCCAATCATTGAATACACATAAGAGGGTGGGTGTGAGTGGTCACATCCTAAATTATTGGGCACATGGGGGTTGAGTACAATCAACTTGGGGAAGAGTGTGAGTCAAGAAAGGAAAGCCGAAGAGAGAAAATGTGTATGGGTTGGGGACAACATTTTTACACATGGAGTTTTTGTGCAGGAGGAGAAAGGAAAGAGCAAGAAACAGAGCTTGAAGCTGATGCAACCATGGAGGGTGAATTCTAGAGAAAGATGGAGCGTAATTCGAGCAAATTGGAGCTGGAAAAATGAAGAGCCAGGTTTTCAGGCCTGAGGAGTGAACTCTTGTGTGAGTTGCACGAAAACAACAAGTGTTTGTTGTTGGTTTGTTGATAGTTTTCCTAGCAACAGTTTCCCTTGAGTTCCCATCTGAGAGATTCCTAGATACCTATGCTAGAGAGACCCTGATAAACGAATAGGATGCTCGAGGGACTGAGATCAGTGGGGTACATTCCTTGGGTTGGACATGCCAAGAGAAAGAGAGCTGGTGGAAAAATCGAGATAAATGTAGGAGAATATCAGTTGGGTTGAGAGTTTTATAAGTTGCAAGTGGACTGTGAGAGACCACCCTCTTTTGTGGATTTCTAGCCTCAGCTCGGGGGTTACTGGCTTTTGATATTTGGAACAATCAATGTATTTTTGGGTGGAATGTTTGTCTGAAGAAGTTGGTTGCACAATCCTTGTTAAAATATAATTTTTTTATCTCGTTGTTGAGTTATTTACATGTGTTATTGTTGTGCATGAACTCTGTGTATTTGAAAATGATTTATATGCTGTTGTGTGAATAATTAAGTTGTATTCATGTTAATTTGGTATGCTTTAGATGCGTCTATTTTATGGTTATGAGTAGTAGCTAAATCTATTTTAATTTCGTAGTTGTGAGCTACAAGAAATCGGTTAACTATAAATGAATCTATTTAGTTAGTATAATTTTTTTTTTTATGTGTATTCCACACTGTAATGTTCCTCGGTTGGGTTGGGGGACGTTACACTATTGAATGGATGGATGATGCACTATCTCTAGTGGAGGTCTATTTCTTGCTTTATGTTGGATTTCCTTGGTTAGAAAGAGGTTTCTCTTGTTAACCTCTCCAAATATTTGTAGTAATTTTAAGCTAAAGACATTAGGGCTGCAACAAACCTCTCTCTACTTTGATTATAACTCATTTTTTCAACCCTCAAAAGTTGCTAATAAATTGCCCCTATAATCTACTAGTCTCAGCGCACTTTTAGGGTGGTTTACTTGCTTGTTTTGTGAGTTGAAATTTTCTGTTGTAGCAATAGTATGCTACAGCCATAAGGCCGATAAAATAGCTCTTCAATAATTGTTTATAACAACCTTATCTTTTTGCTAAAGTCTTACACTTTCATACTTGAGGTATACTAGGGATTGCTAGCTTATCTCTTGCATCATTTGCTTAACTTTTAACATCTTGTTAGCAGCTTTAAAAATCATTTGCTTGCTGATATATATCTCTGTTGACTACTGCAAATAGGGACAACAAGCTTAACTTGCTTGTCCACTTAACATTAATCTTGCATATTCGTCTTTTCTTGTGTCTCAGGCATATACAATCATCTTCTGCAAGTACTCACATTCCTTGGAAACTATTAACCACTTCTGAGACTCATTTCCAAGATATCTTCCACTTAGTATCTTGAACCATAGGGGCATCACTTCCATCATCTCCCTTTTTGTCTCATTTCCCTCTAGGGTCACCAAGGACTCCTCCCTTGTGTTGGATTCTCCCTTCACTAAAAGGAGGGGAGGGTTTATCTAAGGTGACAGTGGGTAAAATCTACCACATTTGTCACCATCTCATGGATTGGGTTGGGATTTTCCCAAACTACAGTTTGCGTAATAACATTTTGGTGTCGTTGCCAGGGAGGATTTTGAATTCTCTTTCATGCCCTAATGACACTTTGGCAAGCTACCATCCCAATGCCTTTACCCCTAGATTTCCTAGTGAATCCACTTGAAGGAATTTCCCATTCCATCCTTGATGAGCTCTTCTTGAAGCCCATCTGGCGACTCCACCTTCCCAGAATTCGTCGTCCCTCAAGAATTTTCCCCCTTGGAGATTCAAGCCTTCTAAGGTTTACTGAATAAGGCCTCCTATCAAGTCTCCCATTGTCAAAAACATTTTCCAAGGTACCCTTCTCCTTACTCCAATGGATCACCCTTGAGAAAAGGACCTTTATAAAACCTTGAACATGGCCACCATCCCCAGATACCCCAATACTATTCCAAAAGAGTCTCATAAATGGTTTCCAAAGTTTCCAGAAAATAATGTGGTCATTGGTGATGATCAACTCTATTGCATGGGCTGAGACATGGAAAATGAAGAAGTAGAACATGAGGATGTAGCAATGAAGCTACTAGCCTCGTCATTGATTGAAGTTGTTCAGATATTGTTTAGAGGACTTCCTAATCATCACATAACATCTTATGAAGACTTTTCCAAGATATTCAAGAACAGATGGAAAACAAAGAAAGATAATGAAATGCTTGTAGCTCAGTTCAATTAGATAAAGAAGAAGGAGAATGAGACAATGAGTGATTTTGACAACATGTTTAACATGTTGTACAATCAAATCTCGACATATCTACGCACTACAGATGCAACTGTTTATCTCCTTTACATGAATGATTTTGATGGGAAATTTTGTTTCATCATGAAGGACAAGAAACCCACCCCCTTGGAACAAGCCAAAGAGTATAGTGCATAAATTTAAGAGAACCTTCTTGACTCGAAGGTTGATCCCTTTCAATATCCTCATGCCAAGACAAAAACAAAGACTAAAGCTTCCAGTAGCAGTGCTCCAGACCCAATTTATTTCTTAACTCAGAAGAAAGATCATATGAGCACTTAGTTTGTCTAAGCTCAGAATAAGATCATGGGTCGATTAACCATTGTGGAAATAAATCAATCTGCCTCCATACCTAAGTTTGCTAGAGAAAAAAGAGATGCCATAAGGTAGAAGCCAAGGTCTCAACAAGAGGCAAAATCTCCTGACACATTGAACCTGATGGGAATGGTCAACATATAAGAGACACCATGGTGTTCTCCATGCTAAGAACCTCATCGAGAGGATGAATGTCCCCAACAAGATGAAGACTCTCTTGATAGTATGAAATTCATGGACATGATCTGTAACTTCCAAGAAGAAGACGTCACGAAGAATCAATTTGATGAAGCCAGAAGAAAAGCAACAAGAGAGGGACGACTCTAGGTATTAAACTAGTTAATAGATGATCAAAGAAAAGAGTTTAGGAAGAAGGAATTTTTGACGTACACTAGAAGAAATAATAATTCATGTCCTCCATCACAACCTTCCACTCTACTTCAACTAGAAGCAAAAATTTCCCCTCCATCTATAAAGAGGGTGGTTCCACCACTTCCACCCCCAGTAGATGAATTGCTTCCGAAGCCAACTTCGACAGAAAACAAGATTCAATTGAACATAGACGTTGCAACCATGTTTGGAAAGATGAATATGATGGTCCCTGTGACAAAAATGTGCAATATCCCTTCGACAAGGAGGGAAGTCTTGAAGTTATTAAATGTGCCAACCAATAAGGAGGACCCTCTGTTCATCTTGAACACTATGTATCTTGATCGACAGAAGGATAGTAACCCTCCATTTTATATTTCTTTGGGAATGAATGACCTCCGCTTGAATAATTGTATGCTGGACTTGGGGGCCTTAACAAATGTCATGTCCTTGAAGGTGATGGAGAAACTTGGCTTAAAGTGACCCGACCATATGGAAATGTTTGTGGCATTGATTCTAAAAGGGTCAAGGTTTATGGGAAATGTGAACGTGTATAAGTTTACCTAATTGACTTCCCTCATATAAGCCTCATCATGTATAGAGTAGTGATTGATGTTCCATATGTTTGGGGAATGCTTCTATCAAGAAGTTGGTCCAATGCTCTTGGAGGTTTTCTCAATATGGATCTTACCCATGCACATATCCCTATGGGAGATGACACATTTGAGATCTTATATAGTTGAGAGCGGTTTGAAAAACATGTGATGGAAACCAATGGTCTTGATTATACGAGTGGGTGTGACTTTGGTGTACCTCGTTAGACTATTTAGTATGATAATTGGGACCTTCCTTTTGAGAAAGAAGATTGCATGGATACATTAATCCCAAGGACAAATGAGTACAAGGAGAAGCTTGGAATGTTTCAAGGGAAAGAGCCAGGGTCCATCCATATATTAAAGAAAGAAGATGAAGAGAACAAAGAATGTGAGAAAACCATTGAAAATGCAATTAATACAGAGGCTCCTTCCTATCCTTACATCGAGAATATACCTTACATCAACTATAGTGAAGGAAGCCTTGCGTTCATGTGGGACAAGAGGAAGGGAAATCCTAAATATGATAAAAAAGGATAACAATTCTTGGCTTGGCCCTTATATTGTCAAGAAGGAGTCCGAGAAAGAGAAGTACTAATTGACAACTTTAAACGAGAGAAAGATGCCATTACCAGTGAATGAGTCTCCTATCTGACCCTACATTCAAAAAAATTGACTTCTTTAGGCCCAGGCCCGAGGTAAGTAGGTAGGTCATCTTGCTTTCCTTTCATTTGCATCTTGATTGCTCATGCTAGTTTAGTTGCATTTCATTTTTATCTACTTGCATTTTGCTTTCATCATATTACATGTTCAATTTAGAAATTTTTGAAAAAATACAAAATTTTATTTCTAGATTAGTTGTTATTTTGAGATTTGAGATATATGGATGAAGGGTGATAGAACCACCCTAGATTTTGTTGAAATATTGTAACTGCAAAGAGTATTCTATTTATTATTGATGTATTATTCATTAGATCAATCCCCTTTTGTAGATTAATCATGTCGGGCATTGTAAATGACCAAATCCCCTTTTGCGGATTGGTTAAACCCTAATTGTAATAAGAAAAATGAGAATTCGACCCCAAAAATTAATTAAGGTGGTTCTAAACACCCAGAAAGAGAAGTCGACCCTACTAGTGAAAAGACACTTTGTTTTAGCTCCTGCCAGATTGTATAAATAAAGGAGGCTAGCACCTCATTTGTTCACTCACTCACTTGTTCATCATAGTGCAAGTTTGGAGCTGCAGTTGAAGAAGAAGGAAGAGAGAGTGAGGCACATACTTGGGAGATGACTTTCTATGTTGTTTGGTTTATTCTCTTGGCATTGTATTGGCTATCTATGTTAATGAAGTTTTTGCTGGGTTTTCTCCCCCATGAGGGTTTCCTAGGATAAATGATGTGTCTCTTATGATTGTGTATTTCTTAGTGATCCTATCTATGCTATGATTATCTAGTGAATTGAAAAGAAACCTAATAATATCTTAAAATCTAACATGGTATCAGAGCTAAGCTGAAGAGAGCATCTTTCACAAAAAGAAGAAAAACGTCACTGTTGCCGTACATGAAAATTAGGGATTTTTATTGAAGAGGAATTTCATCCCAAGAGCCATCTAGAAAAGCGCGCCCTAGCCCAAGGAACTCTTTGGCACCTTCAGAGCACCTTTTCAATGGTTATATCTCTCAGAAAGTGAAACCCTAGTTTTCTCTAGTACCAGAAGTACCAGAAAACCATAAGTACAAGAGTACCAAAAGTAACAGAAAACCATAAGTACAAGAGTACCAAAAGTACCAGAAAACCAGAAGTACCAAAAAACCAGAAGTACCATAAAACCAGAAGCACTAGTCCATAAATCTGTTGGTCAAGTTTGAAGAAGAAAAAGTTGGATTTTTTACACCATGCTACTCACTTCAGCCAAGCCCACCTCTTGGTAAGTTCAAAATTCAATTTTGCACACTTTCCTTTTTTGGTCATTTTTCTAGCTCCAGGTAAAAGATGTCTGCAAGCACTAAGCTTGTCGACAAGATAGAAGGTGTGGAAAACTTATGTGCCTGGAAGTATAGGATTGGACTCGTTCTTGAAGAGAATGAACTAGTAAGATTCGTTAAAGAATATGTACCAGAACCTGCCGATGCTGTAGCTAAAGAAAAACACCAAAAGGACACAATTAGGGCCAAAATAATCATTGCAGATTCTATCAAAGATCACTTGATTCCTCAAGTGTCATCAAAGAAGACTCCAAAATAAATGTTTGATTCTCTAACCAAATTATATGAAGGAAAGAACATAAATCGGAAGATGAATCTAAGAACTCAACTCAAGAATACAAGGATGCAAAAAGAGAATCAATCCAGGAATATTTCTCCAGAATATCAGAATTCAAAGAAAAAATAAAAATAATTGGAGATACTATAGATGAAGAGGAAATCATAATGACGACCCGTAATGGTCTAACAAGACCTTGGGATGCATTCATCCAAACTATTTGTGCCAGAAAGGAGAAACTACAATTTGAAAGTCTTTGGGAAGAATGTATTCAAGAAGAATCAAGGGTAGCTAACCAAGAAAATTTACTATCAAGAGATGAAGATCAAGCCCTAGCTACTCACACTAAAGGAGGATGAAAGAAGTCTTACTTGCAGAAAGAAACTCATAAAAAGTCTCAACCCCAAAACAAATTCATACATAAATAATATCAACCAAGGAGATTCCACAAGTTTAAGAAAGGACAAAGAAAAGGAAAAGATTTCTCATCCTACCAATGTTACCATTGTGACAAGATGGGACATATTGCGAGAAATTGTCCAGCTAGATAAGAAGAATACAAGAAGAAAAACAAGAGGTATCATGCCCATGCAGTTGAAGATGAAGAGCCACCCACAAAGATGATAAAAGAACGAATTGAAGACTATGTCTTAATCTCGACCCTCTCAAGATCAATATCACTTGGTGAGGACACATGGCTCATTGATAGTGGTGCTTCCAAGCACATGATGGGTCAAAGAGACATTCTCTCTTGCCTTTCAGAAAATAAGTTTTCTCATAAAGTTACACTTAGAGATGATTATCAATACCCCATCAAGGGAGTAGGAGAATCAAATTACAAGATTAATTCAGGAACTCCAATGAAGATGAAGGATGTACTCTATGTATCGGGTTTAACAAAGAACTTACTCTCCATATCATATTTAGAAAAGAAAGGCTTCAGAGTTTCCTTTATAGATGGAGAAGTTCTTATGTGGGCCAAAGGAAAAACAATGGAAGAAGCAATTGTTATTGGAAAAGAAGAAGGTGGCTTATATAAGCTAAAGGGTCACTTAGAAGCAACCATGACCTAATCCATTGAGAATCCATGTGAACTTTGGCATAGAATATTAGCTCACATCAACTACAAGGCATTACCATATGTAAACAAGGAAGTCACAGGTCTACCAGAGCTCAAGGTTGACCATGAAGGTGTGTGCAATGGATGTGCACAAGGGAATAACATCAAGAACCCTTTTATGAAGAGAGACAATAAAGCAGAAGGAGTCCTATAACTCATTCACTTAGATGTGTGTGGCCCAATGCCATCATCCTCCATCAATGGGTATGTATACTATGTATATTTTATTGATTACTATTCTCATAAAACCTGGGTTTACTTTTTGAAATCAAAAGATGAAGTGTTCAGTAAATTCAAGGAATTCAAAGCCTTGATAGAGAATATTTCTGCAAGAAAGATCAAGATACTTAGGTCAGATAATGGAGGAGAATAGACCTCAAAATAGTTTGTAAAATTTTGCAAAGATGTCATGATCAAGAGGGATCTCACCACTCCCTACAATCCTCAACAAAATGATGTAGCAGAAAGGAAGAAAAAAACTATAATGGAAGCAGTGAAGACCATGATCCATGATCAAGATCTTCCAATGTGCTTATGGGCAGAAGTAACAAAAACAATAGTATATGTACAAAATAGATTGTCCCATAGTGCACTTGGGTTCAAGACCCCATAAGAGATGTTCTTCGGAAAGAAGTCATAAGTAATCCATCTCAAAATATTTGGCTGCCCAGTTTTTGTACATATTCCAAAAGAGAAGAGAACCAAGCTGGACCCTTCAGGAAAGAAGGGAATATTTGTTGGATACTGTGAGGTCTCCAAGGCCTTCAGATTTTATATACCAGGTTACCATCATATTGAAATCAACAGGGATGTAACCTTTGATGAAGATGCAACACTCAATAAATCAAGAAGATGCCGACTTGAAGAAATATATGAAGAGGAACCTGCACTTCCCAGAGTTGCAGACCCAGTGAGGGAATTCAGAACTTCCCCTGATGAGGAGATTCTAGAAGATCATGGCATAGTAGAATCTCAAGAACCTCCCCAGATGACGATCTCCCACAAGAGAAAGATAGCCTGGGCAAGGGAACTTATTCAATATGGAGAGAAGTACGGTGTCCGCAAAGGAACCCTAAGACAAGTGAAAAAACCAAAGCCATTCTCCAGTCATATGTATTTGATGCGTGATCTCTTAGAGAAGGAGTCTACCTGCTTTGAAGAAGCCATTCAGAAGAAAGAATGGGCAAATTCCATGACAAGAAGAATACCAATCCATTATAAAGAATGATGTATGGGAAATAGTTTCTAGACCGAAGAGCAAGGATGCGGTATCTTCCAAATGGATCTTCAAAATAAAACATGTTGCTGATGGAAGTATTGAGAAATATAAAGCAAGTTTTGTTGCTCGTGGATTTTCCCAAAAGGAAGGCATTGACTATGAAGAGACATTTTCTCCTGTAGCTAGATACACTTTGATCAAAACCATCATAGCCCTTGCAGCTAAGATGAAATGGAAGTTACACCAGATGGACGTGAAAACTGCCTTCTTGAATGGTGTCATTGAAGAAGAAGTGTATATAGAACAACCTCAATGATTTGAATTTGAATATAGGAAGACTCATGTGTGCAAATTGAAGAAGGATCTGTACGAATTGAATCAAGATCTTAGAGCTTGGTATGGAAGGATTGATAGTTTTCTGATGAGCTCGGGCTTTACCAAGAGTAAAGTAGATTCTAACCTTTACTTCAAGGTTATGAATGATGAACCTATTATATTGCTGTTGTATGTGGATGACTTATTATTAACTGGAGAAGAAAAGCTCATCACTGAATATAAGAATAAGCTCACTACAGAATTTGAGATGAAAGACCTTGGCCTAATGCACTATTTATTAGGTCTTGAGGTATGTCAGAGCCCAGAGAGGATCTTCCTTAACCAAGGGAAGTATGCAGTTGAAATACTGAAGAGATTTGGTATGTTGGAGTGAAAGTCCATTAATACACCCATGGAAACAAATTTGAAGCTCCTGGTTGACTCTTCATTAGAATTGATTGATGCTACGCTATATAGACAGATCATTGGATCGTTGATGTATCTAACGAACACCAGGCCAGATATATGTTTTGTTGTGAACACCTTGAGTCAGTTTCTGGTAGAACCCAAACATGTTCACCTAGTTGTTGCAAAACATGTGATGAGGTACCTTAAGGGTACATTAGATTGTGGTCTCAGTTATGATGGAGATCATGACTTCAGACTGAGTAGATATACTTGTTTAGATTGGGCTGGAAGTGTCTTTGACAGAAAGAGAACTTTAGGATGCTGTTTTAGTCTGGGGTCAACCATGATCTCATGGCAGAGTAGAAAGCAATCAAGCATTTCTCTCAACATGACAGAATCAGAATACATTGTTGCTTGTTTTGCCAGTTGTGAAGCCATATGACTTTGGAAGTTTTTGACAGGTCTATTCAATATAGAGATGGAAGCAACCTTGATCCTATGTGATAACTAGAGCTGCATAAAGATGACAGAGAACCCAATGTTCCATGACAAGTCAAAACACATAGAGATTCGATATCATTACATCCATGACATGGTGCAGAGATGACCCATAAAGCTCCAATATGTTAGCACGCATGAAAAAGTTGCTGATGTGTTGATCAAGCCTCTATCTTGTGTAAAGTTTGAGCACTTTCGAGATAATATTGGTGTAGTCCGTAAGGACTTCCCTCGAAAGGGGAAGTAGTGTTGTGATTCCAGCCCCATGATGATGATGTGCTAGCCTAGTGTTGTGATTCTAGCCTCGTGCTGATGATGTGCTAGCCTCGTGCTGTGATGATGTGTGCCAGTCTCATGCTGTGATGATGTTTCCAGTCTCGTACTGTGATGCCAAATTCATGCTGATTATATTGTGTTGTCAGTCTCGTACTGTGATGCCATCTTCCTGCTGTTGATATTGTGTAGCCAACTTCTTGATGTGATGCTAGCTTCGTGATGAAGACTCTCAGCCTAGTGTTGATGTTGATGATGCTCTAGCCTTTGTGCTATGTTGTTTCTGCTATTGATGATGAGAAAAAATACCGATGATTTATAGATATTCTAGTTAGTGTTCCAATATGTTGTTGATGATGTTTCACTCTCTCTCGCCTGATGCTGTTGTAGAATACCCTTCTTGTTAAGAGGGAGTGTTGAAATATTATAACTACAAAGAGTATTCTATTTATTATTGATCTATTATTCATTAGATCAATCCCCTGTTGTGGATTGATCATGTTGGGCATTGTAAATGACCAAATCTCCTTTTGCGGATTGGTCAAACCCTAATTGTAAGAAGCAAAATGAGAAGTTGGCCCCTAGAATTAATTAAGTTGGTTCTAACCACCCAGAAAGAGAAGTCGGCCCTGCTAGTGAAAAGACACTTCATTTTAGCTTCTGCCAGATTGTATAAATAAAGGAGGCTATGGCCTCATTTGTTCACTCACTCACTTGTTCATTAGAGCGCAAGTTTGGAGCTGCAGTTGAAGAAGAAGAAAGAGAGAGAGAGACACACACTTGGGAGAGGACTTTCTATATTGTTTGGTTTATTCTCTTGGCACTGTATTGGCTATCTATATTAAGGAAGTTTTTGTTGGGTTTTCTCCCCCATGAAGGTTTCCTAGGATAAATAATGCGTCTCTTGTGATTGTGTATTTCTCAGTGATTCTATCTATGCTATGGTTATCTAGTGAATTGAAAATAAACCTAATAATAGCTTAAACTCTAACAAATTTTACAGTTTTAAGTTTCAGTGTAGGAACATGTCCACCATAAGATGTTGTTGTTCTCACACACTCTATGGTGAGCACATGTCCTCAAGTAGAAGCCAGATGTTATACCCAATTCCTAGGGATAACTAAGGAGATGATGTCTCTAGGCCCTCAAGTTCCAGACATGGGTTACCAAGAGACAACTTGACCAATAGTGTCCGCTTGCATAGAGAGACCTGCCTCGCCACCACAGTTCCTGGTTCATCATGAGGGTATCCATCACATAAAATGGCTTCCAGAAGACATTGGGTCTTTCTCTATGAGGTACAAGCTATGTATTATGGTGAATGTCATTTCAATATTTGAGGCATTTGATTTCGTTGCATTTAAAACTGCTTTTGATTATGTAACACATGCTTGGATATTTGCTCTTTTCCTTGTTTCACCATAGTGGTTGACATTGCTCCCTAGTAAGTGGGTCACCCTTAGAGATATGGTTGCTACTGGGAGGTCCTCTTGACAAGTCATCGTGTCACACTTGACCATACTTGTTACTTTCCACACTTCATCCCCTCATCTCCTTACCTTTTGGGATTTTTGGGTATACTAACACAAGAAAGGATTGTCCCTCATTTTATGGGAAGAAGGGGCTAAAGGCTTAGAGGCTTGTAGCTGGAAAAAGATAAAATACAATCATGAACCTTCTAGATGCTCACCCAGGGATCCCGAGGAAAATGAAATGTCTCTCATAAGAAAATGATGGGACCTGTGAAAAATAACTAATACAAAATGCCAACCAAAGTGGAACATGTGTGGGCATTGTTTTTCATGCTTAGGTAGAAGCCCCACAGATTGTTTTCAACTTGGGGAAGTATGATGTGACCAGGGTAGAGTCAAGGTGGGCACTATTTTTCATGCTTAGGTAGAATCCCCACCTTGGCTTCAACCTAGAAACATCATAAAAGAACAAAAGGCAATAAATGGGCTTCAAAAAAGGTTGCATTGAAAATGAAGGCGCAACACACTCTCTACAAAGGCACCCATAAATGAGATAATACAATCCCTTGTATGTCATGAACCCCATAACCAAGAGTCTTTCCCCCATCCATGTCACTTTTTTCACATGACCTAGAGAGGGGTTCACTTGGGAAACACTCCTAAACTTGAGGTACTATTCACCCAATAGGTTGCTTTGTCAACCCTCCCAAACCCAAACTTGGAAAATTGCATAAGGTCTTTGAGCACTTGTTTATTTTGATGAGGTGGTTTTGGATGCACATGCTTAGAGGGCTCTTTTGTTGACTTTATTTACTCATCATGATGCCTTTGACTTGAGATCCTTGGAGGGCGTATTCATTGTCTTTGCAGAACCTTGCTTCGTGGGAAGATTTGGAAGAACAAGCCTAGCTTGGGCTTCCTTGGGGCTTGAAACCCACAAATTGGATACCATGGTCCACACACTAGATGATGATGACAAGATTTTGAGGCTTGACAAGCACCTTGGAGGACCTCACCCATTCCCCTACTAGTTGAACATTTTTCCTTTGGAGGCAAAAACGTCACACTTGGAGGGCTTGGCGTTATGCATGGGTTAGGGTTTTGGTGGTGATTAGGACACATGGAATGATTTTGAGGAGATACATATTATATCATAGAGGGGAGGCTTGGCATGAGGACATGTGGCCTTTAGAGGCCTAGCCCATTCATCCTCAACCCAACGATTTTCTTCAAAGTGCCAAAATTTGCCCTAGGAGGGTGATGTCTTACTTTTAGGGTTTCTTTCATGTGAAAATTATGAATTAAATATTATTATTGTAAGGTAGCTAGAGAGGTAGTGGGGGGGCCCAGAGGGCCCATAGTGATAATAGTGGAGGCCATTCAATGTAAGGTGGACTAAGTCCACTATATTATTAAATAAGGCCCACTATGGTAGTTAGATATAATAAATGGGTAATTAGATATAATAAATGTAAGAGGACTTCTTAGAAGGTTCTACTTCTAGAAGATTCCTCCTCTAGAATTTTCTTAGGTGATGGTAGCACTATATAAAGGGATTCAATCAATGTAATGGGACATGAAGATAAATATTGTGTTGTGAGCAGTATCTCAATAGGAGGATTCCCCCTCGAAGAGACAAGTGAACAAGAGAGGATCCCTTCCATAATAGGATCCATTGTATGGTGTTGCCCTACCTTAAGGGTTTCTATAATAAAGTGGTGGTTTTCTGTATTGTTCTCTGAATCTTTGTGGTATTTATTTATGCAATTATTCATGTTATTAACAAGTGGTATCAGAGCACTTTCCTTGGCAGACATTGTGGGCAAATATTTTTTATTTTTGTAGTTTTTTTTTTTGGAGAAGAAAAAAGAGGGCTGCGACATTCCAGAAAATTTTTCTATATTTATGCGCAAAATATGTAGAAACAGGTTGTATATCAGAGTTCCTCTTATAAAAACACCCAATTTGAAAAAAAAAATAGTCCGAAATGGAGTCTGGGAAGTCAAGATAATGAAGTTTTAAAATATGCAAATTTTCAGGGTTTTTTCCGCGGACGACGACACAAATTTTTTTTTAATTTCTGTAGCAGCGTAAGGCCGAATTTGCCCCCCAAAATTACATATTTGAGCTCCTCTCACAATTTCACCCAATTTCAAAAAACAAATAAGCCAAAACATAGTCCAGGAAGTGAATTTATGAGCATTTTAAATTCAACAATTTTTTCAGGGTTTTTTCAGAAAAAGCCGCGATTTTTTGCCGTAACTTATTGTTCTTTTTTTGGGGTTTTATCATGACGGCTGCGGGAGTGAAGAGTTCATAGGGTGCTCAGATGGATATTTCCTCTCAAATCCTCAAATAAATTCTACAGATTACTGAAGCATTCAAAGCCCAATTGTTTGACACATTGAATAAAAGATTAGATGACTTTGTAGATGGCCTCACAGACGGCCTCAATGATAGTTTTCGTAGTATTCAAGATTCATTGGATAGCATGCAGGAGATATTTCTTATGGCGAACCTCAAGGATGAATATAATCAAGAAATATATGTTTGGTATGATTTTGAGGCCGATTGTGATGATTGGTATATGGATAGTTGTCATTTCTGGGATGACAACCACTTCCATATTTTATTTGATGACTCTACTCCACCTTCTGTATAGAACATCAGTGTCTCACATCAAGAGCTAGTTATGATTACCAACGTCCAACCTGCATATTCTACAATGGTATTGTTCCTTCCAGATTCAAAGTTGACCCTTTCCCACTATGTGGCTGGATATTCTTATTTGGATCCAAATAATAAGTGTCAGTGTTGGGAGCATCATTTTCAGTTGGTTATTGGGTGCTGGTATCTTCCATGTGGAGTTCACATGAGCACTTGGACATGAGACCCTGGTTTACAATGGTGGTTGGACTACTTTATCATGGTGGCTTCCATTTCTCAATGGGACCCTGGTTCTCTAGTCTACTTCAGCATGATGGTCCACACTTATCCATGGGACCCTGGTATATGGTTGTACATCAAACGTTGAGGACAACGCTTTCATAAGGGGGATGGAATGTAAGGTAGCTAGAGAGGTAGTTGGGGGGGCCCAGAGGGCCCATACTGATAATAGTGGAGGCCATTCAATGTAAGGTGGACTAGGTCCACTATATTGTTAAATAAGACCCACTATGGTAGTTAGATATAATAAATGGGTAATTAGATATAATAAATGTAAGAGGACTTCTTAGAAGGTTCTACTTCTAGAAGATTCCTCCTCTAAAATGTTTTAGGTGATGGTAGCACTATATAAATGGATTCAAGCAATGTAATGGGACATGAAGAGAAATATTGTGTTGTGAGCAATAACTCAATAGGAGGATTCCCCTTTGAAGAGGCAAGTGAATAGAAGAGGATCCCTTCCATAATATGATCCATTGTATGGTGTTCCCTACCTTAAGGGTTTTTATAATAAAGTGGTGGTTTTCTATATTGTTCTCTGAATCTTTGTGGCATTTCTATATGCAAGTATTCAGGTTCTTAACAATTATTATGTAAAAGGGGCAAAGGAAATGAAAGTTTAAATACTTACTTTGTGGGTTACCCTTCCATGTGGACAAATTATGTTTAGGAGGTTGATATAAATAGAGATCAAACTCATTTCATTTTCATAATAACATTTTTGGAGAAGAGACTCATTGGCTGAAATTTGCGCCCTACTTGGAAATTTTTGCATATCTCTCTTGTCACTTGCTCTTGTAATGGTTTTACTTTGGCTATTGTATGGATGGATGATGTGCTATCTCTAGTGGAGGTCTATTTATTGATTTATGGTGGATTTCCTTGGTTAAAAAGAGGTTCATCTTGTTAATGCTTGGACTAGGTAAGAAATCCTTATTGCGATTGCTTCTTTTCTTGGTTACAAGGTTGATTTGCTTAAGATTTTGGGGAGTATAAGTGCATACAACCCCACTAAATGCATTATATTTGTCTTGGAATAATGTTTTGCTTAAGGAAATCCTAGGAAGAGTAAAAGGGTTTACACCCTCCTAGGGTTTTTCCTAGCTAGCTTAGCTTTCCTTGGGGAGTAAAAGGGCTTACACCCCCAAGGAAGTAGCTCAACTAACTCCTTGATTTTTGATCCTCCACAACCCAATAGTTAAAGGCACTAATCTTCTTTCATTGGAGAAAAAAAATCATTGCATTCAAATACGTGAAAATACGAGATATTGTAATTTTCTAAGTTGGAAACTTTTGCTTGTGCTTAAGTCTTGCTTATCCCACTAGGGCATCTCACCTCTCCAAGTATTCATTGCTGCTGTAGTAATTTTAAGCTACAACCATTAGGGCTGCAAAAAACCTCTCTCTACTTTGATTGTAACTCACTTTTTCAACCGTCAAAAGTTGCTAATAAATTACCCCTATAATCTACTAGTCTCAACACACTTTATGGTTGGTTTACTTGCTTGTTTTGGGAGTTGAAATTTTCTTTTGTAGCAATAGTATGCTACAAACATAAGAATGATAAAATATCTCTGCAATACTTGTTTATAAAAACCTTATCTTTGTGCTAAAGTCTTATGCTTTCGTACTTGAGGTATACTAATGATTGCTAGGTTATCTCTTGCATCATTTATTTAACTTTTAGCATCTTCTTAACAACTTTAACAATCATTGCTTGCTGATATATATCTCTGTTGACTGTTGCAAATAGGGACAACAAGTTTAACTTGTTGTCCACTTAAAATTAAGCTTGCATATTCATCTTTTCTTGTGTCTAAGGTAGGTACGATCATCTTCTGCAGGTACTCAATTTCCTTGGCAACTGTTAACCACTTCCGAGACTCCTTTCCAAGCTATCTTCCACTTAGTATCTTGACCTATAGGAGCATCACTTCCATCATCTTACTTTTTATCCCATTTCACCTTAGGGTCACCCGAGACTCCCCCATTATGTTCGATTCTTCCTTCACTAATGTGAGGGGAGTGTTTAACTGATGTGTCAATGGGTAAACTCTTCCACCATTATCACAATCTTGTGGATTTGGTCGGGCTTTTCCCAACCTAAAGTTTGCACGATAATAGGAAATGGGATCCATATCCCTTGTTAAGATGATGTAAGGTGAGTCCAATTCAAGTCCTTGGGAATTATGGAAACACATTGAAGAACCAAACAATCAATTCATATAGCATTGAAAAAAGTAGGAAAATCAACCAAGGACATTTGAAATAACAAGGTCAAACTCAGAGAAAATGTAGAACTTAGAGAAGGTTTGTCTCTAGAAAAACTATTAACATTAGAAATGAAGATCCTATCATTCAAATTAAGAGGGCTCAATGCCCCAAGCAAGAGAAGAATACTAAAGAGAAAGATGACAATGGAGAAGCCACACATATGTTATTTGCAAGATGGCATGTTGCTTAGAAGATATGGAAATATTTGCCGATAAAATATGGAGAGTTCACATAGTGAATAATGCCAAAGGCTTCTCAAGAGGTGTAGTTATCATGTGGAATCCTTGTAACATATTAATGACAAGTCTAGGGGGGGGGGCGAGTGAGGGCACCTTGGTGGATGTTGGCAGCCTTATTGTCATTCTCTAAAACAATATGTATTAACATAACCAACTTATATGCACCTAAAGACCAAAGACATATCCTGTTAAGAACCAAATATCAATATAGCATAAAAAAACCTCAGAAAAAGTACTCAACGTCTTGAAAAAGAGATAATTTCAGATAATAATCCTCTTTGAGGGGGCAACCTTCTTTTACCCCACTTAAATGTTCAAGTACAAGATGATTTAAAATGAAAATGTCTTCTTGGTATATATAGGAGACTAGGAGGTATAATTACAACTAATGGCCTAAAGCCGACATAAATAATATAACATTACTAATCTAATATGCCCCAATTAAGGGGTAATGAGCCAATATTAGGGATTAACAT
>JASDQU010191592.1:0-20083 GCA_032191745.1 Picea mariana
TTCCCGTAATTTCGTTCCCCCATCCCAAGCCCTATCCAATCCCGTGGCCCTGTCAAAATAAAACCCCGATCCCTGTCACTCCTATTAGCCATCGTACCTTCTCCCTGTCCACCATACGTTTCGGCTCCCTCTCCTTTCCCTTGATCCATACACCATACTTTTTCCCCCACCATCCATTTTTTAAAATTTCTATCGTGAACTTTCCTAAAATCGTGCCCTCTCAATATCTCATTAATTTGATTTAATTTTTAGTCAACTTTCACACCCTCCAAACTAATTAACTTTTCCACTTTTAATACCTTAAGTTAAGTAAAAAAGTAAGTTAAATTCAAATGAGTAAAGGGAAATTCGTGAAGGTAATAAGGAAAATGATTTATTAAAGTATTCTTTTAAAAAGGGAAAGTTGACATATACTTTATAAAAGTGAGTCATAAATTAAGTTTCAAAAGGGTATTGGAATTATTTTTTATTGCATATAAAGGAGATAAGGCTTAATTTATAGTCACAAACCAATTAAAGGGAAAGTACTTTATATTTTATATTAAGAAGGAAAAAGTACCAAGGTCTTCAATCAAATTACTATATATATAAAGATTGAATTTTTATAAAGTATAAAAAGGGGTCAACAAAGGTTGAATTTTTATAAAGTATAAAAAGGGGTTAACAAAAGAAAAAGAATCTCATATATATATATATATATATATATATATATATATTGGAAATTTTTTTTTTTTTAAAGGTCAATTCTGAAGAAAAAGAAGAAGCTAATTGCTTTGATTAAGATAAAAGGACAATTCAAAAATGAGTGAAATGGAATTTTGTAGTAAAAAACAAGGAAGATTTCCTTCTACTTATAAAAAATATGTGGATCCCTTATTAAATGTTAATGGGATTATTCAAGGAAAGAATATTAACATCGTTATTTGCCCGACCGCTAAGAAAAATCACATTAACGTTGACCTGGCAAACCAATTAATGGTTTTAGAACCAAATATAATTGAAAATGACACGTGTCTTTTCGATTGGAAATATGAAATTAAGAACCTACAACTATCTATTGATGAGTACAAATTCATAGGTCAATTCAATGTGGTATCAATGTATAAAGGCGATGTTGATATAATTCTAGAGTCAACTTGGGTAGATACATTAGGTACTTTTATTTTCAACACAGGGAGAAAGTTTTTAACATTTTCTTATAAGAATAAGAAATTCACATTACAGGACGCTACAATGAAGTCAATTTCAGAAGCTCCATCATCAGAAGACCTGAAGGACATATCAGAAGTGATCCTTCCAGATAACCAGAAGTCAATACAGAAGTTGCAAGATCAACAAGAAGAATGTGACAAAATCATCATTGAAAAAGATGAAGAGATTTCTCGCCTAAGAAATCATAATCAGAAACTACTTGCAAAAATCATGAAGTCCAAGGAGAAGAAGCGGTGTTTTCAAAAGTTCGAACAAGAAAATCAATGTCTTAAAGAAAAATTAACCAAAAAAGAGGAAGAAATCTCCTGCCTAAGGAACCTTAATCAAAATTTACTAGAACAAATTCAAATCTTAAAGGATGAAAGAAGGGAGAATCTAGAATCAAAAAATAAAGATGACAAGTCAGAAGATAAAGAAGAAATTTTACGATTAAAACGACATAATCAAGATTTACTAACGCAAGTCAAAAGGCTTAAGCATGATAAGAAGTCTTTACAAGAAAAGCTAGATCATGAAACATCATTAGTCGATAAGGAAACGATGACAAACCCAATCAACCTTACAACTCAAGAGGCAAATCCAGCTGATGTAAAGATGTTTTCAAATGTCGAGGTACAAAAAAGTCAGAAATATCAAGAAGACTCAATTCCAAAATTTAATCAACAAAAATCTACAAGTATACGATGTAATGATCAAGTTGCAAAGATGTCGTATCAACATCCTAATCACAAAAATCAATACTTTAGCCAATCCTTGTATCAACAGAAACAAATGACTAGTATGTCAAAGAATATTACTTCAGCTACAAGCGATGCTCAAAATAGAAGTTATCATGGGAGTCGAAATACATCAAGTTCTTTTCAAGAACCCTATAAACTCCCCATGTAGAAAATTGAATTGGGATGGGCAGACTCTTTTACAATGCGACGATTATGCTCAGCACTTAAAAGATCCTATCATCTTAGGTCCTCAACGATTACTAACTCGATCATGAAGAATCATGCGACAATAATTACAAGCTAGTGCAAGAGATAAGTCTTCCATAAAGTATGCTTTGAGGACAAAGCATTTTTAAGGGGAAGGCAATGTTATGAACATAAATATACATAAATATATATTCATAACATAATAATAGTTAATAAATAATAATTATTAATAATGAAAGGTCATGTCTCAAAGGACGTGACTATTGGTAAAGGGCACCCCTGCGTGGGTATATAAACGAGCCCTCATTCTCAATTATAATCATCTATCATATCTTATATCTTATTATATCTTATCTATTCATTTTATTTACAGTCTTACATGCATTACTTTGTTATATTCCAAATATTTTGGATTATTCTTGTGTGAGGGAACTTTGTTCGTCTCACATGTTCCTTTTCTTTTAGGCAGACAGATTCTCCTATGCTCTCCAGAAATTATATCAGGAAGGAAACCATCAATCAGTGACTCCTTGGACCTCACTAGTGAGGAAAAATTCCACTGAGTTCATCTTTAGAGATTTCATTGATCAGTTTTATCATCCACTGGTGTGCATGCTCAGTAGCAGAATGGAACCAATAATCAATGAAGAAGTCCAAAGAATTCTTCACCTCTCTGAATTGGCCAAAACAGGGGACTGGTATCTTTACCAAAACCATACTGAGATCAAAGTATATGGATGTGAATTTCCACCATACAAACTACCAAAATATCTCCCTGTTAGAATCTTTGCATTCGAATACATCAGGAAGATGATAAAATTTGATGACATCCATTTTATATCAGCGAAGAAGAAACAACAAATCAGAATAAAAAGCCAAATTGGCTCTTTCATATGCAACAACAGAGCTACAGGACAAGAGGCTAACAACCTCTTTAAACAGATGAATTTTAGTCTGAGATTCACATGGAATTATGAACCATTTGGTATCATATCATAACTCAGGTTCAAACAGAACAACCCTCCTTATGCTTATGCACATAGGCCTGAAATAGAAAATTTTATGAATCAAACTGATTGGCAAGAAAATACATTGTTGGAAACATAAGAACAGCCTCCCCCTATCAATATTTCACATACTAGCACCCCTCAAGTACAAACAGAAAAAGGGGCCACAAAAGAGGTTTCACCTTTAGTCATGGAGGTGTCTGTTGAAGACTTTCAAGTTTACAGGAAGAGGGATAAAACTGGTCACACACCATACATGCTTAAAGAAGGAGAAACACAATCCACCATAGTCATGGAGGGACCACATTCCTCAACATTCTCAGGCAGCCAGCACATAGTGTCCACATATTCATCCAAAAAACAAGCAGACAATACTCTATCAGTTGAGTCCTCTCATGAGTCGACAAGGTCAAACATATTTGACAAATAAAAACAAATAAAGTAGAGGAATGAACTCATGAATAGCAATACATATGCCCAGTTCTAGAAGCAGGCCTCTACTACCCAACATAGGTTACTATTATAATTTGACATAGAGAAGGGAAGAATACAAATGGCATTGTTACAAGCACAAGTGCCTCACCCCAAGACACCAGTTAACTACAAGAAAACTTCTTTTGAGTTTGATGTGAAGGAGGTCCATCCAATTGATCAAATGGAAATGCATAGGAAAACAGGGGAGATGATTTTCTCCACCTTGACCAATACATCATTGATTGCTGCAAAATTACAGGTGTCTTTGAACAATATCCAATCTCAACTGAAACTAGAAAAGATATCCTCTTTGGCCAAACACAATAAGATCAAATCCCTAGAAGAGTTAGTGTTAAAAATTGGATATGACCCATCGAATGTCAAGGCAGCTGAAGAGTTGTTGAAGGAGAAAAATGATGATATAGCCTCCTTGAGAAAGCAACTGAAACTCCCAGCCACTAAGGATTCACAAGCAAAAGAAATGGCTAAAAGTGAAGGCCACAAAGAGGAGATACTAAAGTTGATCATGGAGCAGAATGCACAAATAAAATGGATGGAATCTGAGTTAGATAAATTGGTCAAAGAGAAATAACTAAGCGTGCAGATGGTTTTTATTCCAATGGATGTAGTTCCTCTCACATGAGTTAGTACAACAGTAGTAGCCACAACAGTAGAGATTCCATCAGCCATTCCAATGAAGGTTCCATATGCTACTGAGAAGTTGGTGAAGTCTATGGAAGATATGTCCCTTCAAGGGGAGGAAATCAAAAATTTGCAAGAAGAGGTGAAAATCCTCCAAGACCTAAATTCCATGTTCCAATCCAGGTATCATGCAGAAATGCATAAAACTCAGAGACTCGATCAACAACTACATAAGATGTAGAAGGAGACTGTCATGGACAAGACATTATTGGAGTCCAAGGAAAACATCTGGATGGATATCAGCAAGTCCATGGTGGAAATATGTCCATTCATACAAATTATTTTTGAGCAACATGAATTGGTACAGAAGGAAAGAAAAGCCATTGAAAAATTCAGAAAAGAGCTAGGAGAAAAACCTACAGAGGCCACTGAGCTCATCAGGTTCCTCAACTCCAAGAACAAGCAGGAGTTGGAAGCATTGGAGATTGAAGATAGAACAGAAACCATCCTTGAGGTCAAGAAGGTCTTGACCAATAAAGGATTGATGTTGCAACTGGAGGAGAAATCTCAGGTAATGGACATTGGACTGTAGAGATTTTTCACTAATATTGAAGATCAATACAGTGGCAAAGGATGGTTCCAAATTTGCAAGTATGTAGGGAAGCATTACTAGAAGGGATTTTCAAGAAACATTACAGTTGGACCTGAGCATCCAACATGATATAAAACACATTTTCATCACAAAGCCCACTTTTTCCAAGTACACTGAGATGAACGAGATATACAGAAAGTTACTCAAGGTTTCCATCCCTAGTAAAAAGAGATGGGAAGATTTGTGTTCTTTACTTGAGTAAAAGTGATGTGGAGTTTTGAGTCGGCATGGAGCAGACAGTCAAGTCAAAAATTATGAGTCAACAACTGCTTCCACAAAATCAGCACCAAGGATCTGAATAGATCAACAATATTCCTATATTTTTTAAATTAAGATCTAGTTAGTTAGATTTTTTCTCCATAATATCCTTGTCACTTATGACAGGATCAGATGTAAACTATTGTATAAATACTTCTTCCTTTGAAGTATTAAGGGTTGATTTTTTCACTCAAGGAGCTATTGTGTAATCTTTTCAAAAGGATAGACCAGTAATAAAAAAGGCCAATTTATAGGATTCTTGTGTCAAATTGTTGGTGATGTTTCTATTTCTCTGTTAAATGTTTTTCTATACTATGTAATCATTTATGTATTTCAGATTATAATCATTAAAAGGAAGTTAATATAACATAATGTATCTTGCATACTCTGTCTCTAGTATTTTAATGGTCTATATATTATTCATATGATATTAAGTAAGGAAATTCTTAATTGCTTCTTTGCTTGGTTGTCTTTCTCACCTTTTCTATCCAATCTATCTCAATTAATCTTAATAGATCCAACAGTTTTACTATCTTTCCTTGTGAATAAACCTCATAAAAAATTGCATCTGATTCTAATCTTTAATACATACCCCATATCCCAATGGAAGTTTAATGCATTTCTTCAGCCAATTTTTATAAAAAAACAAACAAACTCAGACTATCTTAACTATCCTAATATCTAAAAACCTAAACAAATCTAAATCATACAAAGAGATCCCTCTCTGAAACTGACAAGGCTAGATCCCAGTTTCAAAAGTGTTTTTGATAAGTTACCTCTTTCAATTTCTTCTACCATTGACAACCTCTAGGAATTACAGAGTTCTAACATAGTGGCGACCATACTGGGGAATGAACAAATTTTCCAACTTTATGAATTGTCTTCCCTAGATAAGAAAACTTTATTTCTGAACAATCAAAGATCTAACTTTCAAGAGATAAATGTTCAGAGGTTGTTAAAATTTGTAAATATTTAATTAGATTTCTTAAATTTTAAGTTCTGGCTCCAAAAATAATTCACACCAGATCTCACCATGATCTAGAACCTGTAAAAGTAGTAGATAATCTAGAAAAATTAATCAAAACAAGAAACACAACAAAAGGTCGTGGAAGTAGTAGTCCTCTCCCTAGGGCCACTTCTCTTCCAGAGAAGTTTATCACAATCCAAGACATCCAGTTTGACCTACCTTTTGAGCATAGCCTTTTCAGAACCAAATCTGATAGCTTTGTGGATGAAATAGTACTAGATCAAACCATCCTCCAACCTAGAACCCCTGAAAGACTCTCTCCTGGAATAGATTTTGATCAACATATCCTTCAATATTTTGAGAAACTACAAGATCTAGCATCAAATATTGACCAAGCTTTGTATAAATCCCATTTTCAACAGTCTATTGAGATTTCTTCCCTCTCTATTGTTGCAGCTTCTATCAATCCTCAAGTAAGTCATTCTATACCTCCTAGCCCTGCATCTTCCACATATTTTGTCACTTCTCCAACAATTATACAAGTTGTCATCCAACCTCCTCCACCAATCATGGCAGCAATATATGTTCCCCTTGTGTTGGTTTCTCCCTTGCATAATATGCCCTAGGACTATCAAACTAGGATTCCCCAATTTTATGGTACTGGAACCCTTAAAGCACAACAACATGTGGATAAAATGAATGACTTCTTCGAGTTACAGGAAGTTGATGAGGTAGATGTCCAAATGAGACTCTTTGCACAAATTTTAACTGGTGATGTTAAGAAATGGTTCAAAGCATTACCTGTTGCTAGCATTGTTGATATTGTTGCATTTCACCAATATTTTCTCAGTAGATGGGAGGTAAATAAAAACCCACTCCAAATTTTATCTAAATATGAAAATATCAAAAGAAACTAAGGGGAAATTGTACATGACTATTGCACGCGTTTTAACAATATCTATAATGTAACTCCTACTATCACTAAACCTCCTCAAGGATTGGCCTTGATCAAGTTCCCTGATGGCTTTGATGTTGTATCTCCTACCAACTGAGAGAAAGAATTCTTGCAACTCTGGAAGATATGCAAAAATTTGATGTGAGTGTTGAAGCAAACATTATGGCTAGGAGAGCTAGGAAAAGAACATAAAGGAGATTCACAATCAAGGAAGAACCTTCCACTTCCACTGTATATGCCAAAATAGATTTTTTAGTTAGAAATATGGAGAGAATGATGGAGAGATTAGAAATCACTGTCAAGAACCCACCTAGAGAGAATCAACTTTCCCCTGAAATTTGAAATCCCAATTTCAGGAGAAATCCTCCCCAGATCAGGCAAAGACAGACTAGAGAACAATGAGAACAGAGAGGCCCTGATCAGTAGATTAGGCCACCCTTTCAGGAAAACTATGTTGATGAGGGGGAAGAAACTATTGAGGGACTAGATGACATTCACATAAATCTTATGGGAGTTAATGACAATGATTCCATTTTTCTTACTCAAGAAGAACGGGACCTTTTTCTCCTTTCACGGACTAAAGTAGATGAGGAATATTCAGAACAGCAAGTTGTAGAAAATGAAATAGTGGAATTTCATAGGCAATACAACTTGAGAAGTAAAAAGTTTAATGAAAACCCAACCAAGAAATCTTCTGAAATTAAGAAAACCTTAGATACGCTTGCCAAGAAAGTTCTTGAAAAGAAAAACTCAAAGGCCCCTACAAAAAGAAAACCTGACTCTACACCAAAGACAGCTCAAGCCTAGGTTGCCTCCACCAGTCAGTCCAATCCTACTATACAGAATAATGTGGCTGAGAAATCAGACCTTCACAATCAAAACAGAACTCCTACCTCATTAAGTCTGTAAAGTAAATTGGCCAAACTAAAAATACATATTCCTCTGTCAGAACTGATGAACAAGAATGCTTATAGATCACAAGTGATCAGAGCCTTGAACATAGATCCAAGAGTAGGCACAGACACTGTGAACATTACTGATGACCAATCAGAACTGTTGTTTGGTCTTGAAGTAGAGGGAAAATTTGAAGTTGGTTTTGTTCTTCCTTTTTACATCAGTTTAAATATTCATGATAAGACATTACACAATGCCATGTGGGATTCTAGCACTTCTCACAAACTTATGCCCAAGGTTGTGATGGAGAAATTAGGGCCTGATATCACCAAGCCTTATAAGGACTTATACTCCTTTGATTCAATCAAAGTTAAATGCATAGGTCTGATCAAATACTTGTGTATTACCTTGACACAAATCCCAGCCAAAAGCATGGTAATTGCAGATATTCCTCCAAAGTATGGAATGATGTTATCTCAATCATGGAGCACTAAGTTACAGGGTACCCTACAATTGGACATGTCCTATGTCACCATTCCTTTATTTGGTCAACAAAGAAGATTGTACAGGAAAACACTGATGAAGTACATGGTTAGTAGTCAAGAGAAACCACACAACTACCCTTTATACTATGTTCATTCTAATCTAGACTCTTTTATTTTATAAAATGATGGTGACATGAATAATCATATTGCACAATTGGAAGATGACATGTATAACTTGGTGGAAAGTAAAGCAACCCCTAAGGAAGATAAAACAATGAAAATACAAACTGACGAACCAACAAAACCTCTATGGAGTTTATATTTCGATGGTTTTGTCAGTAAAGAAGGATTTGGATCTTGGGTGTGGGTGGATAATCCAAAAGCAAGGTATTCAGAAATCCATTCTTATAAATTAAATTTCTAGTGCACCAATAATATGGTTGAGTATGAAGCATTAATGCTTGGACTAAAATTGTTGAAAAAGCTTGGTGCCAAAATAATTTCAGTAAGAAGTGATTCTGAACTTATTATTAAACAGATCAAAGGTGAGTATTATGCCAAACACCCAAGGTTGAGGGCTTATAGAAATGTTGTTTTGGATTTTTTACAATGTTTTACTGAATATGACTTGCAGTTGATTCCCAGGGGCCAAAACATACTTGCTGATGGATTGGCTACTTCAGCAGCCACTTGTAAAATACAGTTTCACCCAAATCACCAATACACAGTGGAGGTGAAATGCGGACCTGTTGTCCCATACAATATCAAGTATTGGCAAGTGTTTGGTAATGATGAACAGATTGATGATTTCCTGCAATCTAAAAATGAATTTGAATGTGCAAATATTGATGTAGATAGTGACAATGAGAGTGTAAATAAAATAGATTTAGAAGAAATAAATGAAAAAGAAGAAAATTCAGAATTTTTGCAATTAAAAGATAACATTCTGCCTAGAGGGTTAGTACCATTGGAAGAACTGTTCGATTTCAATGATGTAGCTAAAAAAACAAAAATTTAACCTACTGGAAAATATGTTGAGGAATGTAATATAGGAACCAAAAATGATGAAATTATCCAAATCTTTACCTCCTGCCCAAAAACAAAAATATATTGAACTGTTCAAAGAATTTGTAGATGTTTTTGCATGGATCTATGAAGACTTGAAATCTTAGGATACCAGTATCATACAACACAAAATCCCTATAAAAGAATATCATAATCCTTTCAAACAAAAACTTAGGAGAATTAACCTCAAGTTGATGCCCCTAATTGAAAAGGAAATTAAGAAAATGTATGATGTTAAAATCATTGTCCCACTAAGGTTCTCAAAATGGGTTTCCAATCTAGTTCCTACCAGAAAAAAGAGTGGGGAAATCAGGCTCTGCATTAATTTCAGAAACCTCAATAAAGTCTCCCTTAAAGAAAATTATCATCTACCCAAAATGGATCATATTTTACAGAAGGTAGTTGGTTCCAGTAGAATTTCTTTGTTAGATGGCTTTTCTGGATACAACCAAGTCTTACTTCACCCTGATGACCAAGAGAAAATAGCGTTCACTACACCTTGGGGCACTTTCATGTATGTGAAAATGCCCTTTGGTTTAATGAATGTTGGTGCCACATTTTAGATAGCAATGGACATTGCTTTTGTGGATGAACTGAGAATATTTATAGTCATATACTTGGATGACATAACTGTATATTCAAAAATAGATGAATAACTCTAACTCCACCTTAGAAACATTTTTGAAAAATGCAGTAATTTTGGAATCTCATTAAATCCCAAGAAAACCTTTGATCCAGGTGGATATCGGTGGCCACCCACCTTTTCCAAATGGCTCAAAATAGTTTTCTGGCCATTTTGGCAATTTACTATTTTTAGCATGTTTTAACTTCTGGGGCCATTTTGAGGGTCCAAATGAAGGTTTTTCGAGATAGAGGTTCTCAATGATATCCAAAGGAATGATTTAGCCCTCAAAATTAATCTCCTCGACAATACCTTTCCAACGATCTATCACACGCCTAAAACGGAGATCGTATGCAAAAGTTACGACCCCGAGAAGTTGATGTACTCACTTACCCAAACGGGGCCCACATGACTTTTGGCGCTTCATCTCCTAGTGTTAGGTTTTTGGATGTCTAGGACTTTTGGCATTCCCGTTTATTGTAAAAGGGCCTTTAGAGCCTCATTGTAATCATCGTCTTGCGAATGCGAGTAGCCATCACATCTCTTCTCAGAGATAAGCTGCCACCATTCTAGCGAGTCTTTCACTCTGTATTTTTACAGTCTCTGTACATTTCTCTGATTAATAGAAATCGTGTATTACTGTATGTCTATGTTTATGGTTGCATCTCTAATACATTTCTGTTACATTATTGAATATCTGCAATATCTCTGTGCATTTCTTTATTATATCTCCGCTCTCATTTCGTGCCGAAAATAATCCGGATCAACCTTGTTTAGTTTAGAGGAGGGTAAACTGTTAGGTCACATCATATCTAAAGATGGAATAAAAATAGACCCTAGCAGAATTGAAACCATCCAGAGGATAGACCATCCAAGAAACATAAAGGAATTACAGTCTTTCATAGGGAAAATAAAATTTCTGAGAATATTTATCCCTAACTTAGCAGAACTCCTCATAAATGTAACAAATATACTTAAAAAACATACAAAAACAAAATGGAACACAGAAGCCAAGACGTCCTTTGATCAAGTGAAACAGGCCTTGACACAATCCCCTGTGCTAACCAGTCTTGATTATACCAAAGATTTCCTCTTATTCTCTTTTGCTTCTGAGCATACCATTACAGCACTCCTTTTGTAGAAGAACAATGAAGGCCATGAACATCCTATAGCATTCTTCAGTAAATCATTAAGAGATGTTGCATTGAATTACAACATCATGGAGAAACAGGCTTTTTCTTTGGTGAAAGCAATTAAGGATTTCAGAGTATATATTCTCCACTCACATATTATTGCTTATGACCCTAATGTTGTGGTGAAATATATTTTGACCCGAGACAATCCAGGTGGCAGAAGAGGTAAATGGATTGTTGTGATCCTTGTATGATATTGAGATCAAACCAACCAAGCTTGTCAAGGGTCAAGGATTATCCAAACTGATGGCTGAGTCAAACTTTCATGATTTGGATATTAATTTTCTAGTTGTAGTTGATCAACAAGAAAAGCAGGTGACTCCACAAGTCAAAGAGGTTTTCTCAAAGTATCCCTGGTATGCAGACCTTATTTATGTTTTACATCATCTACAAGTCCTCCCGGTTTGACAAAAACTAAAGCTAGATTTTTGAAACTTAAAGCTTTGAAATATTTCATTTTGAATGGCAACCTGTACTGGAAAGATGTTGGAGGTATTCTTCTAAATTGTTTGTTGAAATATAAAGCTGACAAATCTTTGCAGGAATTCCATGAAGGATACTGTGGTCGACATTTGAATTGCAAGACCATTTCCAATAAAATTCTTAGAGTTGGTTTCTACTGGCCAACTTTGTTTGCAGATGTCTACAAGGAAGTGACCTCCTATCAAAAATGTTAGATCTTTGAAGGCAAAAGGAAACTTATTCCTTTACCCTTGTATCCAATTTCAGTTGAAGCTCCATTTCAGCAATGGGGTTTGGATTTTATTGGAGAGAGTCACCCACCTTCATCAGGCCAGCACAAGTGGATTCTCACATCCACTGATTATTTCACCAAGTGGATTGAAGTTGTACCCACCAGGAAATCCACTGATGTTGTGATCATAAAAGTTTTGGAAACTAACATTCTTTCTAGATTTGGATGCCCCAGGAAAATTATCACTAACAATGCAACAACATTCAAATCAAAAAAGATGATAGAATTTTGCAGCAAGTATCAGATCACCTTAGGCCACTCTACAGCATATTACCCTCGGGGAAATGGATTCTTCAAATAAGAGTTTGGTCAACATTATCAAGAAGATGTTGCAGTACAACAAAAAATCATGGCACAAAAAGTTGGTACATGCACTTTGGGTAGACGGGCTTACTACAAACAAATCAATTGGTATGTCTCCATATCAATTTGTCTATGGAATGGATGTTGTCTTTCCCACTTCTTTGGGTGTTCCTGTCATGAAGTTATTGCAGGAAGTACAAATAGAACCAAATGGCATCCAAAGAATAATCAATCAAACTATACAGCTGCAACAATCCAAAGAAGACGTTTATAACCAAATTCAGGTGATTCAGGAGAATATCAAGAAAATCTATGATAGGAGGACCAAGGCTGATGACTTTAAATTAGGTGACAAATTACTGAAATGGGACTCAAGGAATGAAGAAAAGGGAAAACATGGAAAATTTGACAATTTATGGAAAGGCTCATTCATAATCCAAGCTTACAGAGGAAGCAATGCATTTTGAATCAAGGACATGGATGGAGAAGATCTTCCAGGAGGACCTGTCAATGGCAGAATGCTCAAGCATTATGCTTCAAAAGAATGAAGATCTCTCTCACTCATCCCATTGTAAATACCATTTTTACTTTTTTTTCAGGTGTGGGTGATTTTTATCAAGTGGTTGAAGCCTGAAGAGAAGGACCTAAGCCACTTATTAGGATCACTAGATTTACAGTTAGAATAAAGAAAATCATGATGCAGGAAAAGCACTAGAGAAGAAGATTCAAGGCAGCATGTAGCTAGTTCTTGGTACCTCACAAGGAGAGCACCATCCCCAAGTGGAGCCATTGTTATAACCCTATATTTCATAGGATCACCTGGTGATTGGAATCTCTTCCTCTAGTTGTATTGTATTGTAAATAATATTTTATTCTGTAAATGATTTACAAAAGAAAAAGAAAAGAAAAAGAAAGAATAAAAAAATATAAAAAATGAAAAGAGGGTATAAAAATAAATTAAAAACAAAAACTATAAAACCCCAGGAAAATAAACTTGGTTTGACTCATACTATATAATCATGATCAAACCTTTTAAATTTATGTTGATAGGTTAGTGAATATATTTGGCCAAACAGTCGATTCCAGTTTTCAAGATAATCACCACCAAGATACATTGTCAACAGGTTCCATTAAACAGGGTAACTATAGTCATCCTTTTTTCTCACTTAAATATCTGATTAGCCATGGCTCCCAAAGCTAAAATTGTTGAAACTACCGAAAATCCATTTCTTTCTCCTCCCATTGACCTAGAGTGCGTTCCTCAGGCTAACAAATATTATAGAGTTACATAGCCGAAGTGTGAATTCATTTTTTCGAATTACATTTCTGGATAAAAGACATTTTCTTAGATCAAAGTGATGAAATTGGACTCTGGGAGTCCAATTTTCCCTTGTACATGTTTCCCTAGACCTTTCATTTCCCAGAGTTCACCCTTAAGTGTCAAGCTCATTATCTTCCTGGCCAAAGGGCCATCACATCCTTGTCTAGTGAAACCATGTTCACCATTACCCCAGAATCAATAAACCAGATGTTACAGATCCCCATAATTTATTCTGCTAGCCTTTTCTCCATCGAAATCCTGAATCATCTTTATCAGAAACTCTCCTTCCCCCAAAGAGCCCAAATATTTGAAATCTTCCTACCTAAATATGCACAGTTGCCTAAGAAAAACCCTCCCTATATGTCTTCCATCTTCTCAGTCAGGGCCAATCAAATCATTTCCACCCTTTGTTACCTGCTAGGATATTTTTATGATGAATGGGTAGATGAAACTATCCTGGGTTTTCTGTCCATTTTCTCCACATAGGAGAAAGCTAAAGTCCATTTTGATTTCATTCAGTTTCTGGCTGACAACATACATGAACAGTTCTTCAAATTATCAACAGAAAGAATGATCATGTATTCCTCATTGTTGGTGTATCTGTTCCTTTTCTTTCAAGAAAACAGATTCTCTTGTTCTCTCCAGAAATTAGATCAGGAAGGAAACCCTCAATCAGTGACTTCTTGGACCTCACTAGTGAGGAAAAATTACATTGAGTTCAGCTTTAGAGATTTCATTGATCAGTTTTATCATCCAGTGGTGTGCATGCTCAGTAGCAGAATGGAACCGAGAATCAATGAAGAAGTCCATAGAATTCTTCACCTCTTTGACTTCGCCAAAACATGGGACTGTTATCTTTACCAGAACCATAGTTAGATCAAAGTATATGGATGGGAATTGCCACCATATAAACTTCCAAAATATCTCCTTGTCAGAATATTTGCATTGGAATATATTAGGAAGATGATAAACTCTGATGACATCCATTTTGTATCAACGAAGAAGAAACAACAACTCAGAAGAGGCTAAAAACCTCTTGAAACAGATGAATTTCAGTCTCAGCTTCACATGGAATTATGACCCTTTTGGTATCATATCAGAACTTAGGTTCAAATAGAAAAACCCTCCTTATGCTCATGCACACATGCCTAAAATAGAAAAGTATATGAATCAGACTAATTGGCAAGAAAATACATTACTGGAAATAGAACAGCCTCCCCCTGTCAATATTTCACATACTAGCACCCCTCAGGTACAAACAGAAAAAAGGGCCAGGAAAGAGGTTTCACCTTCAGTCACAAAGGTGTCAGCTGAAGACTTTCAAGTTTACAGGAAGAGGGCTAAAACTAGTCACACACTAGACATTCTTAAAGAAGGAGAAACACAGTCCACCATAGTCATGGAGGGACCACATTCCTCAACATTCTCAAGAAGCCAGCACATAGTTTCCACATATTCATCCAAAAAACAAACAAACACTACTCTATCAGTTGAGTCCTGTCATGAGCCAACAGGGTCAAACATCTTTGAAAAATACAAACAAATCAAGCAGAGGATTGAACTTCTGAATAGCTATACATATGCCCAGTTCTGGAAGCAGACCTCTACTTCCTAGCATAGGTTACTATCATAATTTGATATAGAGAAGGGAAGAATACAAATGGAATTCTTACAAGCACAAGTACCTCACCCCAAGACAACAACTAACTACAAGAAAACTTATTTTGAGTTTGATGTGAAGGAGGTCCATCCAACTGATCAAATGGACATGCATAGGCAAACAGGGGAGATAATTTTCTCCACCTTGACCAATACATCATTGATTGCTGCAAAATTGCAGGTGTCTCTGAACAATATTCAATCTCAACTGAAAATGGAAAAGATATCCTCTTTGACCAAAGACAATAAGATCATATCCCTAGAAGAGTTAGTGTTGAAAATTGGATATGACCCATCGAATGTCAAGGCAACTGAAGAATCGTTGAAGAAGAAAAATGTTGATATAGCCTCCTTGAGAAAGAAACTGAAACTTCCAGCCACTAAGGATTGACAAGCAAAAGAAATGGTTGAAATTGAATGCCACAAAGAGGAGATGATAAAGTTGATCATGGAGAAAAATTCATAGTAAAAGAGATGGAGGTTGAGTTAGATAAATTGGTCAAAGAGAAATAACAGAGTGTGCAGATGGTTGTTATTCCACTGGATGTAGTTCCTCTCATAGGAGTTAGTACAGCAGCAGTAGCCACAACAGTAGATATTCCATCAGCCATTCCAATGAAGGTTCTAGATGCTTCTGAGAAGCTGGTGAATTCTATGGAAGATATGTCCCTTTAAGGGGAGGAAATCATAAAGCTACAAGAAGAGGTGAAAAACCTCCATGACCTAAATTCCATGTTCCAATCTAGCTATCATGCAAAAATGCATAAAACTCAGAGACTCAGTCAACAACTACAGAAGTTGCAGAAGGAGACTGTCATGGCCAAGACATTATTGGAGGCCAAGGAAAACATCTGGATGGATATCAGCAAGTCCATGGCAGAGATATGGACATTCATACAAATTATTTTTGATCAACATGAACCAGTATAGAAGGCAAGAGAATCCATTTAAAACTTCAGAGAAGAGCTAGGAGAAAAACCTACAGAGGCCACTCATCTCATCAAGTTCCTCAACTCCCAGAACAAGCAGGAGTTGGAAGCATTGGATATTGAAGATAAAACAAAAACCATCCTTGAGGTCAAGAAGGTCTTTACCAAGAAAGGATTTATGTTGCAATTGGAAGAGAAAGCTCAGGTAACGGACATTGGAGTGCAGAGATTTTTTAGCAAGATTGAAGTAGTTCACAAGAAGGGCCTCCCTAGACTGCTAGTAATAAATGATAAGCTTATCACTTTATCATATTACAAGCAGAAGATCAATACAGTGGCAAAGGATGGTTCCAAATTTGCAGGTATACAGGGAAGCATTATTGGCAAGGATTCCTAGAAACATTACAATTGGACCTGAGCATCCAACATGAGACAAAACACATTTTCATCACAAAGCCCACTTTTTCCAAGTACACTGAGATGGACGAGATATACAGAAATTTACTCAAGGTTTTCATCCCTAGTAAAAAGAGATGGGAAGATTTGTGTTCTTTACTTGAGTAAAAGTGATGTGGAGTTTCGAGTTAGCATGGAGCATACATTCATGTCAAAAATTATGAGTCATCAATTGCTTCCACAAAATCAGCACCAAGGATCCGAATAGATCAACATCATTCCTATATTTTGTAAATTAAGATCTAGTTCGTTAGATTTTTTCTCCATAATATCCTGGTCATTTATGACAGGATCAGATGTAAACTATTGTATAAATACGTCTTCCTTCGAAGAATTGAGGGTTGATATTTGCACCCAATGAGCTATTGTGTAATCTTTTCAAAAGGATCGACCAGTAATAAAACAGGCCAATTTATAGGATTCTTGTGTCAAATTGTTGGTGATGCTTCTCTTTCTATGTTAAATGTTTTTCTATTCTCTGTAATCATTTATGTATTTCAGATTCTAATCATTAAAAGGAATTTAATAGAATGGAATTTATCTTGCATACTTTGTCTCTGGTCTTTTAATGGTCTATATATTATTCATTTGATATTAAGTAAGGAAAATCTTAACTACTTCTTTTCTTGGTTGACTTTCTCACCTTTTCTATCTAATCCATCTCATTTAATCTTAATAGATCCAACAGTTTTGTTGTCTTTCCCTGAGAAGAAACCCCATAAAAAACTGCATATGATTCTAATCTTTAATATAGACCCCATAGCCCAATGTAAGTTTAATGCATTTCTTCAGCCAACTTTTATAAACAAACAAACAAACTCAAACTATCTTAACTAGCCTAATATCTAAAAACCTAAACAAATCTAAATCATACAAAAAGATCCCTCTCTGAAACTTGTAGGGCTAGATCCCAGTTTCAAAAGTGGTTTTGATAAGTTACCTCTGTTAATTTCTTCTACCATTGACAACCTCTGGGAATTACAAAGTGCTAACAGGATCCAATTAACCAATGAAAATGTGTATAAATAAGGGACTTTCCCACTCACTTTTATACAATTTTTTAACGTATAATATGCTTTGAATAAGGTCAGGTAGAGGCCACAAGTATGAGGATTAGTCCCAAGGGGGGAAAGATCATTCCTAAGGTGTGACAAGGGTATACCAATTGGCCAGGTGTGTCTTTCTTTTGTGTTTTCATAGAGTTTTCCAAAGCCTAGTTTCGCCTTGTTAAAATAGACTGATGTATGAGTTATAGAGATTAAATAGGGACATCCTCTCTATTGTGAAATATTGGAGTTTGAGGATGAATTTCAGTCCAACATGAGGCCAAATTTCATCCTAGTTTGAGTTGGAATTGAAGCCCAATTTGAGGTTGAATTACAACCCTATCTAAAGTTGAATTGCATCCTAGTTTGAGGCTGAATTGTAGCCCAGTCTGAGGCTGGAATTCATCCCAATATGAGGTTGAATTGCATCCCTAATTAATGCCAAGAAGCAGGTTGAGATACAGTCCTTGTGGAGGCTAAGTTGTAGTCTGAGTTGGGTACAAGCTTCCAGGAGGGTAGATATTTTTTTATCAATTTAGTTGTAAGTTGGTGCTTACTGAGGATTGGTGTCCTAATTTACGAGATAAGTTGAAGCTTGTAATTTTTCTATAAGTTGATTCTTACTAAGGATTGGTGTCCTCTTTTCTAGACAAGTTGTAGCCCGTAATTTATTTGCAAGTTGGTGCTTACAAAGGATTGGTGTCCTCACAAATCATTGTAATGAATTGAAGATTTATTTCAAGTGTTTCTCCTTCAATTTTTGCATCTTAATCTATGCATTCATATATTATTCAATTTTAAGGAAGTGAAAAATTACTAATTGCAAAAAATATTGATTCACCACCCCCCCCCATCTCAGTAGTTTAAATACTTGTATCCATAGGAACATGGATGTAAACTGGACAACCAAATATCCTCAAATGTCTTATCTCTGGCTTCACTTCTGAGAATGCATCCTCTAGAGTCTTATCCCCTGATATCATGTGAGGACTCATGCTCTGCACATATATTATCTTGTTACACACCTCTTCCCAAAGAAACATGTGCAACTCATGGTCATGTATCATAGCCCTGGAAGAACAGATGATGGACCAATTCTTTCTCTATGCAACCCCATTTTGCTAAGGGTTGTATGAGATTGGCAGCTCCTTCTTGATCCCTGCCTCCTTGCATAAATCCTTGAAGTCATTGGAAGTGTAATCTCCCCAATTATCCGACCTCAAGACATTGATATTATTACCTATTTGGTTCTCCACTTGAGCTCTAAACTCTTGAAACCGACTAAAAACCTCATCCTTGGTCTTCATAAAGAAGATCTGGGTTTTCTTAGAAAAATCATCAATAAACATCACATAGTATGACGATCCTTGTAGCGATGCTACCGACAATGGACCACTCACGTATGAATGTATAATATCAAATGTCCCTATTGAAACAAATTTTAAAATTTTTATCTTTAAGACTAAAACCTTCCTTTTTCGGGTTTCGGCTTTTCTTAAAGAATAACCCTCACTATCATTTCCAAAAGCCCGGTACCAAAGTCCCGACAAGCTTTATTCTTTAAATAATCGAAGGCAAAAAACCAAAATTGTTTAAAAAAAAAAATCCCGACGCGCTTTCTGTAAAGTTATTCTTAAAATCACGGTAATTTAAACCCTAAAGGAGTTTATTAATAATTTATTAAAACCTTTTTGGATTCGGGTCTACTCAAACCATGTGTTTTCTTAAATATTGATCCCCGAAATCCTGAAACGTGAAGTCTCGACTCATAATCTGTGTTTAGATTGAATTAACTATGTTTTAGAAGCATGATTAATGACAATCAAACTTCTTAGGTTTGTTCATGTTTTGAATTCAAAAAGTGCCAAAATATGGCCTATTAATAAATAGATAACTGGTAAATATTGTGACACTAATGCGTATTTTTGTAGGAAAATCTCCCTGCGGACAAGTAGATTGCCTCTAAGATCTTGACCCTAACTCTAGACAGAAAATGCTTAACATAGACATTGACTTCCTTTCAAATCTATCTAAACCAACACATGAGAAAGAAGGATGACAGAAGTACCTTTTATCGACGTTTGTCCCTGCACGCTCTGAGTTGCGCTCCAATCCTTTGCTCCTCGTTGAGTTCTGTGGACAAAAAAAGATACGACCACTTCCTACTCTATTGATATTAGCTTGAAAACAGATCTATCAATTAATGATAAGTTCATGTGACATTAGACACAAACTAGAAAGAAACAGGCCAAGCGTGTCATAT
>JASDQU010191597.1:5313-20083 GCA_032191745.1 Picea mariana
TAGCTAGGGGTGTGAAATATTAGAACTCATATGCAAAGAGCTTATTTTGGAGAGCTTTTTTGAGTCTCGAGTCTTTGGTATGTTTAATTTTGCTAAGGAGGTAGTGGAGATGTATGGAGTATAACTGAGGGTGAGGTCGCAAGTTGTGGAGCTTGGTGTGATGTTGGTCAACCTCACCATTCATAACTTACGATGTAATGCGTGCAATGCAGAACTATTTTGATGAAGAATACGAAAGAAGCAAAAGATCTTTATGGACGTAGCCCAGGGGGAGTGAACCACAGTAAAAATGGTGTATTTATGTGTGTTGTATTAAATTTACATGCTTTATAATGAATGAATGGTTAGATTCATGCATCCTTTAGGGTCTATCTCCAATGTGCACTAGTATAATGAATATTATTGAATGGATAACTTAATATATCTGATGAATGTTATGGTATAATGCATGTTAAAATAAAAGAATAAGTAAAAAGAACATCCCCAAGCCCTTCCATGACTACAAACATATGTGTCATGCATCCACCCATAAGCCATATCGAGTAAGATTGTGTTACGCACTCTGTGTGCGGTGTAGCCTTCTGGTTTACAAGAAGGGCCGATGGTGAAAAGGGTTTTGTTGGAGAAATAAGGAAGAACCTAGGTCATCCCATACATCTGACAAATGGTTATGCTGCCATCTATAACTTAGAAGAGAAACCGCAAAGGGTTTTGGTGAAGAAGATGCAGTGGTGAAAAGGGATGTTCAAGCCACGGAATACTAGGAAGCAAGATAATGAATTATGGTTGGATACAAAGAAGCTAGATTTCATGCAGAAAGATAATAAAAGTTCCAGATATACAATGCTCCAGTATATGCAAAGGTATGTGTTTACTGATTTGCATGAAGCATATTTGTGTTACTTTCCAAAATTATTATAGGAATGGTTATTGAGGTTGAAGGATACCCATCCTACTAATCATATTATACAAGTAGAGTGGATGCCTCATAATAATGTGCAATTGGAAAGGGTTAATAATAAATTCATGCACACAATGTATTTGGTTAGGTAATAATATTGTAGGGTTTATCATTGAGTTTGGAGTAGATACAATGAAGTCATATATTGTTGTAGAGAAAGATTTCTTGAAGGGACCCAAAGAAAGGTACATTAGGTCTCTTTACATGTCAATCAAGATCTTATTATATGGTAAAGGAGTGGTGACCATGGAATCAGACAACTAAATCACTATGCGTGCATGGGGTAGTTGGGTGAAGCACTGAGGAAGATATGAGATAGGAAGAAGGCTCTGGAGAGTATCCAGAAGAAGGAATCAATGTACCCCATCATGATGGATGATGAACAGACCAAGGAAATCATAAGGAATGTAGGTGTGATGCACAGCGGACGACCCTACCAGTATAAGATGAATAGTAATAAGAGTGAAGTAGTGCAGTTGTAGAGTTAATCTTCCAGACCCATTTATTATTGTTATGAAGTGAAGTTGCAGAGATAATCATTTTCCATGTCATGATAATAATTAATTTTATGTGAAGAATGTGCGTATGGAGTGAAGGCATCGGCGAGTCAATATGTGTATAGCTTCGCAGTGCTATTATTAGAGCCAGTAAGTTGAAAGCCCCCTCTGGTAGAAGAGCATGGTCGAGAATCTATACATCTGGTTGCATGGGCGGCGATGATGACAAAGGAAGGAAAACTGGATGAAATAATTGATAAGGATTTGGGAAGTGGGCAGGGGGATTCTTTATTTAGTAATATGAAGGATGAAATAATTTATTGTTCACAAACATAAACTTGATGGCTATAATTGTGAACTTTGGATATGAATATGAAAAAATGGAATGATCTATTCCACTTCACATTCATATGTATAAGAATGATAAGTTTCGAATGACTTGATCTAGAAAAGATTAAGCTATAACTTTAAAGAGACCAAGATGACCTTCGATAATTGTTACACTCGTTATGAATATTTAGATGTTAGTTGATGCACATGACATCTGTGGTACTTGATGAGAAAACATTACAAAGCGTCTAGTATAATATAAGATCTGACACTTTGGGTGAGGCCAATCTTGCATAGCTTCAATCATTTTAGGATCCACCCTGATGTTGGATTTTCCAATAAGATGACCCAAGTACTTGACTTTTGAGGCACCAAGAGCACATTTAGATTGTTTGAGGAAAATTTGGTGCTGAGAAAGTAGATGGAGAACTAGATCCACATGAGCAAGATGGGTTGTCCAGGTTTTACTATAGATGAGGATATCATAAAAGAAAAGTAAGACAAAATGACGAAGAAAAGGATGGAAGACATGATTCATGAGGCTTTGGAAAGTGGAGGGAGCATTACACAACCCAAAGGGCATGACCAAAAAATCATAGTGGCCCTCATGAGTTATAAATGCAGTCTTAGGAATGTATTCCTCCTTCATACGGATCTGGTGGTAGAGAGAATGAAGATAAAGTTTAGTAAAGAATTGGGAGCCACTCAATTCATTAAATAGGTCATCAATGAAAGGAATGGGAAATTTGTATTTAATGGTGAGTTTGTTGAGGGCGTGGAAGTCAAGAAACATGTGCCAAGAACCTTCTTTCTTAAGGACCATGACCACAGAAGAAGAGTAGGGGCTCGTACTAGGGAGGATAACACCTGCGTTGAGCATTTCTTGAACAATTTTCTCACTTTAATTTTTTTGGAAAAAAGGGTGACGATAGGGACGGATATTGGGAGGAAGGCTTCCTAGGACAAGGGGAATGGAATGATCATGAAAACCACTAGACGGAGGGAGTTTCTGGGGAGTGGAAAAAACCACTTGATGTTTAGAGAGGATGGATTGGAGGTCCTACAACAGAGAGGGTGTCTTAGTTTCTTGTATGGCATGGAGTTGGGAAATAATTCTAGAATGACCTTTTTTTAGAATCTTTTCCATGCGATGGGAACTGATGATCTCTGGGGAGTTGACAGTGATGCCTTGGAACTTATATTGTTGGTCCTCCTGGTCAAATTGCATGGTTAATTCATTAAAATCCATGATAATGGGACCCAAATTCCTTATCCATTCTACACCCAACACAATGTCACAACCACCCATGTTGATAGGAAACATATGATATTTTAGGTGGTATTCACCAATTTGGAGACACACATTTTCACAATGCCCTCCACATTTCATGGACCCACCATTAGCAATCATGATTTGAAAATTATTGACTAAACAAATATAGAAATTAGTTTCTTAGTCAATGCGACGATGAATAAAATTATGGGTGCTTCCACTCTCAACAAGAATGATGACCTTCCTATGCTTGATGTAACCAATTACCCTGAGGGTTTGGGGAGCAGAGAAGCGAGTGAGAGCATTTATGGAAATGACCAGTTCTACTTTGGGAGGGTCTAAGGGAGGGGTTATGTCAGTGGGTTCAGGTGACACAGACACAAGGGGAGCCTCAACATCCTCTCCCTAAACATCCTTTGAGATGGCCATAAAAATATTTTGTTCCTTACACTTATGTCCCGGAAAATATTTTTCATCACAATTATAACAAAGGCCTTTGAGTTGGAGTTCAATGATTTCGTCCTTGGTCAATTTCTGGATCTTTAGTGGAGTAGAAGGAGGAGTGGGAGTTACTGGTTTAGTGCGAGGAATAAAGGAGGGTTTTCGGTTTTGAGAAGAGACAACCTGTTGTGCTTCCTTAGATATTTTAGTAGCATCCACCCAACTTTAAGGCCGAGCCATGAGTACATGGGAATGAATCTCATCCTTGAGGCCACTGATAAAACATTCTCGGAAAAAAGCATCAAACATTCCCTCTACACAAAAATCCAATCACTCAAAAGAAGCTATAAAGTCTTCCACTATGTCGTATTGTTTCAACTTTGTCAAACAACCTCAATGGTTGGTCTCAGTGTCAAAGCGATCATAAATCTCTCCCACAAAGTGTGTCCAAGCCACATACTCTTGGAGGTAATTTTTTCTCCATTGCCACCATTGCCAACGTTCTTGATCTAGATGGAGAACACCATACCAGAGTTTGGCCAACTCATACGTAATTCTATACAAAGAGAAATAATGTTCCATTTGAGTTACCCAACCAGTGGGATCTGAGCCATCATATTTGTTCACATCCACACATAGAAAGAGTAGGTCACACTGAAAGTGATGGGGATAAAAATTATGGGAATGAAAGGAAGTTTCACCTTCGGTATGCAAAGGTGGGTCGGATAAGGGACTATCTGCAGGGATATGCAGCTTGGCACAGATCATCATAGTGACATATTCAATTTGGGTAGTAATGTCTTGTTTGTGGTCTTTTTTAAGTTTTTCAATTGAGGTGACGATGGATGAATGCATGTTTTTATTGATGGTGGAAATATTGGCACTGAGTTGTATCACTTCTTGTTGGGTTTCTGTGAAATTAGAGTGAAAGGTATTGAAGTGATCTTCCAAGTCTTGGATACAGGTATGGGCCATGATAATGAGGGAACACGAAAAGGGGCAGGTGTGACTGCAAAAAAGATGGTTTATGGGTGAAGTGTATCACAACGATTAGGGAGAAGAGTTGACTCCAATGGGGTAAAGCCCAAATAAGGGTGTTGGAAGGGGGTCAGGTCCATGAGAAAAAACAATTTGCTGAAAAATGATATGTATGATTGCGATAAGGGAGAAGAGAGAAATCCAACATAATAGGTCTCAAATAATGGTGCCAACAGGATCCTGTCGAGTTATACTTTGATCTAAAGAATACTATAGTGATGAAAAGCCCAAATGCTTAACAAGAAGAAATGTGTAGTAATTTCGCAACTCGAATGCAGGAGAAACAGTTGCATGGAAATTGTTCTTTTCTGTTCTGTTTTTGTTTCCATACCAAAGGTTAGGTATTCAAGGATTCTACAGAAAAGGGTTTCCTCTGTTCTATATCTTTCTGATATACATGTGGGGTCAAACAGTAGTACTCGACTCAATATCTCAGGGCACCAACTAAGGAGGCTAGACCGTGCCCTTAGTCATACTAACCGACTACCTAGGTACTAGAGAGTCTCTTCTCAACTGTTTTTCTCAGTGGCACTATAGAAGTTAGGTGGTTGATCGTTTTATTTATGAAGGGCTTCATGAGATCTAGATCGATTTGTATACCGATGATGTCTAATGCACTGCCACTCGAAGGGGTACGAACAACGGTTACAAGGGTGGCCAAGAGATGTGTGCTTAAGTATCACTTGTATTTCCTGTGTGTATGAATCCCCGACTATGGGTTTATGCACATAATGACAAATCTCTGCAGCTTAACGATGTCGTAATACGTCTCTACCTTGAAAAATATTAACCCACAATTTTCTTCCGAGGAAGGCGCTCTGATACCACTTGTAATATTCCAGATATAAAATAGTATGTAGAACAAAAGTAATTATCTAGAAATGGTAGATGAACAACAATATAACCATAACAAAACCACAATAATACCAAAATGATATCAGAATAACACCAGAAAGAGCACTTTGATTACTAAGAGAAATGTTCACTTGAATCTTAGAGGGGGAAACCTCCAACAGAGCAGAGCTCTATTACAATAATATCCAAGACAAAAGTTCACATACCCTTGACTCCTATTTATACTAAATATGTCTATCAAAAGAACCATCTAGAGGAATATCCTTCTAGAAACGAAAGCTTCTATTAGGTCTTATTACATTGGAATTACTCTTCCTTATTGCTAGGCCTTATTAATATTGACCTTTATTACATGGAAATATATTTTTCTACCTACGTGAGAGGTTAAGTCCCTAACAGTAACCAGAAAGTAGTGAAATTTGTGTTGCTCATCCATCGTAACCTTCTCAATTCTTCCCTACTTTTCTTGCAATCCTGATGACTTCATTGGTATCTCCCATCCAATGCTAGGGGTACTCTTCTGCGCACTTATCCCCTTGAGCCACACACAAAAACCAGAAATTCAATAGCTCAAAAAACTTGCCTCTCAAGGAAGAGCTTCCACTCCCTTTAAGTTTTCATACCCAACTCTCACAAGTAAAACTTGGTCAAGAAAAATTTTGGCAGCATAACAGTACTAAAATATGATATCCCCTCTCCCTTTCTCTCATTTATTTTATATAAAATTTCCCAATGACACATGTCCTCATGCACAAATAATTAATTTTTAATAATTTAATTGAGGGACTATTCACCCACTACATGTGTCACACTCTCCCGAAGTTGCACATGTAATTTCTCTTTTTATTTTGTTTAAAAATCCAATTTCCCTCACATTCCCCAATGTGCTCCTATTTTTTCTCTTATTTGTCCCTTAGTTCCCCAATTCCAAATTTACTTTGTCTCCCCTAACTAGATTTTAGTTTGAGTTGGATTAGGATTCTACTTTTAGTTAGGCTTAGTGGTAGATTGACTCAAGATTCTTGGACACCCTATTCTCTCATGTTTTAATTTATTTTTATTTATAAATCCCTTTTATTGTTTTCATGCACACATGTGCATTTACTCAACCTTTAATTCTTATTGCCTCTTTTCCTAGAGTTTGACTATATCTCAATTTAATTAACTTATTTAGTAATTTATTTAATTATATATTTAGATTTAGAATTATACTTATACTTAGGCTTAGACTCTTTTTAATTTCTTGCTTATAGTTAAATAATAATTTACATGCTCATTTCTAGCAAGTCTAAGTATTTTATTTTGTTTTCTAGACCTTCTAGATTTTTATTTACTCACATTTAATTATGTGATGTGCCCTTCAAGACACACCTCCGTTCTCCAAGGGTGCCACTCTCCTTTGACTAGTTTTGGAAGTTTGTCAGACCTTGGAGTCAACACTCCACTTGGTCAACCTTGTGAAAGACAGAGGGATTCTAATGAATAAGAATTCTTCTTTATTGCATGCCCTTTAGATTTCTTCGTGAACGACCGTCTCAGTCCTCCCTCACGACATCCTGAACCTATAAAACTAGGTAATTTTTAACTTACATTTTAGGTCAAGGTGAGATTTCTAGTAGAATGTGACAATGCTACTACACATGTCTCCCTCAACTTTCTGGTTTCTATTCATGGCCTCTTTTCTCCTTATGTGAGTCAAATTAGCAAGCGTCTCCAAGCTTGCATCCATTGACAAGAATACTGTAAATAATCCATATACATAACATCCATACTAAAATCATCATTTAAACATGTAAATCAATACTCAAAACTCAAACCAAATACAAGTCCACTCCCTAACTCAATATGAAGTCCAAGTAAGTTCGTTGATGCCATCAACATCATCAATATTTCATGTATCTTGCACACTCAGGGAAAAATTAAATAATACATGTTGATACATATATACATATAGAAATTAACATATAATCACAATGACATCATACATAACTCATAAGCAGATCATAATCATAATGTATCATAACCATATCACTTGCTCGCAAGTGTCCTCAAAGAATAAGTCAGTATATAATGTGCTCAATAGAACTGGATGTTACATACACCCCCTCTTATTTTTATCTTTTTCCCGAAGTTTGCAAAATATCATTAGTGGTAGCAATAAAAGTATCTGAGACATATCTACATATCTAATCTATAAAACAAACAAGGAAACCATTGACGCATCTCATATGTGTCCTCCCATGTTGTCAAGTGTTGAATATAATTGTCCCACTGAACGTTGACCTAATTGACTATTCGACGTTGTAGATGTTGAGTGCGATGGTCCAGAATGCAGATTGGCTCCACCATGAGAGAACCCTCATCCGACACCTATAAGGAAATAATGTCAATAACATGTGACGGATCTGAAATATAATGTCGCAAAACAGAAACATGAAATACATCGTGCATACGCTTCAAAAAATCAGGCAAGGCTAGTCGATAAGCCATGGGTCCCTTCCTTTCAAAAACTTTGAAAGGTCCCACAAACCTAGGAGAGATTTTAGCACCCTTTCAAAATTTGATCGAACTCTTATGCAGTTTTACCCACAAGAAAACTATGTCTCAAACATCATATTTGCAGTCGATGTGATGCACATCAACATAACTCTTATGTCGATCTTGCGCTTCTTTAATTATGTGTATTATTGTTTGCATATGTTCTTCCATTTCTTGGATCACTTCCAGTCCCACCAAGACCCTATCCTTTAGTCTATCCCAACTCATAGGTATCTAACACAGTCATCCATAAAGAAACTCAAACGATGCCATTTTAATCATACTCTGGTAACTTTTTTTGTATGCAAACTCTTCCAATGGTAAGAAGTATTCCAAATGCTTATTTTGATCCATCACGTACATCTGAAGCATATCCTCTAAGAATTGGTTCATTCTTTCTATTTTTCCATCTATTTCGGGGTGATATGCTATACTAAAATTCAGCTACATTCCCAAATCCTCTTGGAAAATAGTCCAAAATCGTCCTATAAACATCGATCCACGATCGGATATGATATTTCTTGGCACTCTGTGCAACCTCACAATATAAAAAATATAGCTATGTCTGGTGCCCGATACATTGTATGCACAGGAATAAAGTGTGCACTCTTCATTAGAGTGTCAACGACTACAAAAATCGAATCGTGTCTTCTTGTCGTTAGTGGAAATCCAACAATAAAATCCATCAAAATGAATTCCCATTTCGATTTAGGAATAGTCTGTGGTTGTAAAAATCCAAATGGATGTCTGTGCTCAATCTTCACTTGCTGACATTCTATAAATATCACCACATAATTAACTATATATTCTTTCATTCCTTTCCAGAAGAATAAAGACTTAAGGTCTACCTTCATCTTCATGACTGTAGGATGATCCATGTATACTGCTTGATGAGATTTGCTTAAAATAAAACTTCTTAATTCATCGTTTGGCGATACATACATTCTGTTTTTATACCTCAACAATCTGTCTCTTTCAAATGAATAACATTCATACCTTGGTACTATCATGGTATCTTGTTCAGTATTATCCTTAACTTCCTTGTACCACTCATCATCAATTTATAAAACTAGAATCTTTTCTCAAATATTCGTATTAAGAGGTATTACCGATAATATGTGTGGTCTCTGACTCAATGCATATGCTACTATGTTCACTGTTCCTTTAATGTAAGTAATATTGAAATTGTATTCGCTAAGTAGTTCTGACCAACACCTTTATTGCACATTCATGTCACTCTGAGTAAAAATATGTTGCAATCCATAATGTTCTATCTTTAATTCAAATTTTTTTCCAATCAGATAATGTCTCCAAACTCGTAAGGAATATAAAATTACTAGTAACTCCGAATCATTTGTTGCATACTTCTCTTCATGCCTTCTTAATTTCCTTGAAATGTAAGCGATCACTCGACCATATTGGATCAAAACTCCACCTAGACCATTCTTGGATGCATTTGTGCATACCATCAATTCCTTTTCCATGTCGAGAACCTTCAGTATCAGCGCTTTCATTAACAACTCTTTAAGATTTTGAAATGATTCCACTCATTTCTCTGTCCATACAAATTTCTTGTTTTTCTTCTGCAATTTTGTAATTGGATTTGCTATCTTCGAAAAAAATTCGACGAAGCCTCAATAATAACATGCTAACCCCATAAAAATACATAATTATTATACATTTGTCGGTGTTGGCCATTCCATAATAGACTCAACCTTCACTGGATCCACAATGATACCTTCTCCATATATGATATTTCCCAAATAATGAATCTTCGACTGGTAAAAAGAACACTTCGACAATTTCCCATACAACTTGTTTTCTCTTAGACACTGTAAAACCAATATCAAGTGTTTGTCATGCTCTTCTTTAATCCAAGAGTAAATCAATATATCTTCAATGAATACTTGTACAAACGTGTCCAAGTATTTGCGGAAGATCCCATTCATCAAACTCATGAATACGCCTGGGGTATTCGTCAGTCCAAACTATAAAATAGTAAACTCATAGTGTCTGAATCTCATCTTAAATATGGTCTTAGGGATATCCTCCTCCTTAATCCGTAAATAATGATATACCAATCTCAAGTCAATCTTATAAAACACCATTGCTCCCTTCATATGATCAAATAAATCATATATTCTTGGAAACAGATACTGGCTTTTTATCATAGCTTTGTTCAATTGATGATAGTAAATACAAAGCCTCCACGATCCATCCTTCTTCCTCACAAAAATAACAGGCGCACCCCACAACGACACTCTTGGACGTATAAGTCTCAAGTTTAGTAACTCCTTTAATTTCATTTTCAACTCCTGCAATTCTGGTGTCGACATCTGATATGTCGTTCTTGCAATCGGTTTTGTTCCAGGTTTTAGGTCTATGGTAAACTCTGATTCTCTTACTGGTGGTAAACCTAGTAGCTCTTCTCGAAATACGTCTGCAAACTATGATACCGCAGGAAGGTTTTCTAATCCTTATGTGTCCTCCTTTTCCTTTAGTGCTAATATGGCATATAACTTACACCCCTTAATCATATGTTTGTATAATTGTAAGGAAGAAATAAACTTGAATGACACTCCCTGGTTTCTTCCTACAATTATTCTACTCTCTCCCAAATCATTTGTCAAACTTAACCATTTCATCTTGTTGGTAAGTATCACATCATGAGATTGTAACCAATCCATCCCCATCACTATATCATAAGACCCCAAGATTGTAACATATAGGTTTATGGTTTTCATGAATTCACCTAAGTTAATGTTACAATACTTCACCTTTCTTCCAACCTTTTTCTTGGCACCCAATTCCATTTCCACATGTCTAAACTCATCTTATTTAATTTCCTTTACCTTAATTATTTTAAGTGGAGCAATATATATTGGTCGATGATCATATCAAAATAGCTCCTGGAGCTATCAAAATACTAAAATGTTGGTCAATGATCATACCTGACGTCTCGAGCAGGGTGGAATGATGCTCGACCTGGTGGTTATTCACCACTACATGTATCTTGTGGGCCTTGCCCAAATCACCAATTGTCATAGGTCCTGATGATCCAGATTATCTTGCTTTATCAATGGAACAATATCTCTATTAATATGGCTCTCCACATTTTAAACATCCATTCTTTGGTTCAATGCTCCTAGTCCCAGAAGTGGAAACTGTTGACCTAGGAATATGTTGTGATGGTCTTTTCTGCGGACCAGGTCTAAAATGTTGTTTTTGCTTTGGATGATGCTTCTACTGCTATTGTTGTGCTGCTTTGTAGGCAGGCCTCTTCTGAGGCAGTCGTGGTGTTGAGAACACAGGTCCTTTGGGGGTATCATGGTGCCCATAAGACTATCTAGTTGGTGTTTGATGTTGTTTCTCTCCCGGTGTTGTCTCTCTAGTCTGTCTAAAAGGAGTCCTACCTTGACCCCCACTATTCAACTCTTCCTCAGATATGAGGGCCTTTTGAACTGCATCATGCAACATCTAAAGCATCAGGATCCTTACATTCACACAAATGTTGATGTTAAGTCCGAACAAAAACTTGTTTACCTTTAACTTCTCCTTGTTCAGATGTGGAGCATATTTGAGTAGCTCCATGAACATGGCCTCATACTTTGATACCGTACGAATACCCTGTCGTAAGGCATTGGACTCATTAAGCTAGTGCTCAATGAATTCATCCAACAAGTACCTCCCCTGGAATCGTTCCTCGAACAATTCCCATGAAACTTCTTCAAATTCCATGTATAGTTGAGGTAGGAGTGTCTTCCACCAAGATAGAGCAGTCCCTTTCAGTTTAAATACCACCATGCGGAATTTCATGTTGGAGGTGTAATCGTGAAGTGTGAAGCACATCGCCATGTTCTCCAACCATGCCTCGACAATGAAGCCATCCATGACACTCCAAAACTCGGGTAACTTTACTTTCTCAAGTTCTTATGTATACTGCCACTTCCTGTTGGACTACGTTGTGAACCTCATTAGGAATATATGGTTTTCCCTCATCCCAATCAAGACGGATGATCAATTCCTCTGAAATCCTCCGGAAGGATCTCATCATGCCTACCACATCTCCCACAACAACCTACTCCTACTTAGTAGTATGCTCCTCTCCAAGTGGGTCTGATCCCTCCTATGTGTATGCTCCGCGAGGAAGCATACCTCTTCTCCCCACACCACGTCCTCTACTCATCCTGTGTCCTCTGACCATGATACATGTCATGAACAAATCTAGATTTGTATTAGCCATATATAACTATAAAAAAAAATAGTAGAAGGCATAACGGGTCCATTGTCACATAGTTCAACCCAATCTCATACCATATGTAACATTCTTCCAGTTGTACACAAAGATAACAAGGAATTGATCGTTATATTTTATATTGAGTTTAATAGTTTTTTATTTTTTAAAAGAACTATATATATAGCACATACAATTGTAATACGAGTGATAAATGTTATTTGTAATTGCAAGGAAAGAGCAACATTAATCCATCAAGACTATATTAAGACTACATCAATCATCAAAACAGACATCAAGGAATCATAATGGTATTCCTTGATGTTAATAGAAACAAATGCTAAAGAGCAGCTCGAATATTAAATTCCTATTTCATTTAAAACACCATACCTTAAATTTCACTTTATTTATTTCAAGTGTAAATAAATAGTTTGATTATATATACCCTTTAATTAACTATAAAATCTAATAGGTTTATTATTGTTAATCCTATCTTCATGAAAAGATTTACAAAAATTAAGGCGCGTTGAAGAAAGGTCTGTTCCAGCTGGTCTACTCATTAGACAGTTGAGCAACTCTTAAATAACAATTAGTTGTAGCAAAATGGTGGTGTAAGTTGTTATTATTACTAGCACAGAAGCAAAATAGCTATTGGTGAACGCCGAAAGGCATAAGAAAGAAATGGTTAATCTAAGATAGGATGAAAGCAGGGAATGGAGAAAAGCAAATGAAGGAACTGGGTAATACGCCCACACAAAGCACTTCACATCCACGTGCCCACCCTGGTAAAAAAATGACGGTGCACTGTAAAACACACAGAAGAAAAGGCAAGGAAGATACTCACAGTTCATAATCCACGCGGCCACAAGCGGCCATACGCATCCGCCCATGAACAATAATTTTTGTTGTTATTTCTTAATCATTGAACGTGGCAATCTGGTGGTGATCAAGTAATTTTTTAATCTTATTTAGTAAATGTGAAAATGTAATCACATAAATGTACGTCTTTATAAATGAGCGGAAGTTAATTTATCAAAATCTCATCCATTGATTAGAGAGGACGACGAAGAATATGCCAACATCTTCAATTGCCAACCCTAAGATTGAAATTTGTGATTAAAAGGTGATTAATTGTGCCCATTGTCAATAGGTGTAAGCCTTTCGGTGTAACAAGCCAATTCATTGCCTTGCTTGGTCGTATTTAACATTTGTAATGTAGCCAAATTATATTAACCTGATCGTGACGTACTATCCGTATCCGGCGTGAGGAATTCATAAGCTTTACTTCTAAAACTTCGATACTGTAAATTGGGTTACGAAGGCAAGAATTAGCAATACGAGATTAAGGAATTAGAAATACGAGATCTCCTAATAATATAATTTTAAACAACAATTCGGTTCCTACAGTCTTACATAAGATTTGATTTCCTTTTGTTAAATAGTAAATAAATTTTCTACTAGATAGATAATTATTGAGACAGATGTAATCAATGACATTTGTATAAACGTTACTTCTAGAAATAGAATTTTCATAAACGTTATAAGTACTTAGTACTTATAAGGGATGGGATTCAGTTAGTACTTATTCATAAACGTTGCTCTCCCAATATTTATGAATATGTACTAACTGAATCCCATCCCTTATTGTCTCACAAAAATTATTCAAATGGCCATCTAGGCTATATCGCTTTTTCATCTTTTAGTAAAAGCCAATGATGTGGGATCCATGCTACATAGAAACCAGTAAATTTTTCAGAGCATAAATCGATTTAAATATATAATCTAGAGGTACATGCAATGATCTTCTACCACTCGGCTTCCTGAGAGGTATAAAGACTATGCCCTAAGGAGTATCATTTCAAATGTCATAGAACCCATGAGTTTTGATGAAGCTAATTGTGAATATTATGGTAGCTGCAGGAGGTATTTACCCCCACGTGTGAACATGATGAGAATAGAATACTCTGAGAAGCAAGAGAAACCCTAATGAGTTGGATAATAACGCTAGAAGCCTTATCGACTCAAGAAGATAATTTATATTAGGCTATTAGCCTCCAAGAGAAGAAACCGACCAAAATTAATAATAATATATTGAACAGACAGATACCCAGAAGGAGAAGCCAGCCCCAACAAACTGGCAGGATTACTATAAATACAGGGCGCTAGTTCTCATTTGTAGCATCTCAGCAGTTGCATACAGAGCAAGTTCTACGCAGCAGTTTCCCAGTTGGTGCGCATTGCAGTTGCAGTCTGGTGCGCAGGTTTGGAGGAGGGTTGCAGGTGCAGCTGCAGCAACAGCTAGTTTCAGTATTGGTTTGGATATCTCTTGGCTAGGGTTTGGAACATATGATCAGTCTTTTGTGATGCGTTATCCTTAGGGATGGATGCGCTACTCTTTGTTTGGCTATCTAGCCTAGGGTTTGCTTCTGGAGGAATTCTCATGTCAAGGTTAAGGTGCTTGAAGGGAGGCTTTGGCCTATGGTTGGGTGACGAAGGTATTGTCAATGGTAAAATGAGCACACCATATTCTATATTCTAACAGGTTATGGGCCCACACCCCTTCAGTCAGCCTAAAACGTTGGAAGGAAACATAACCGCTAGAC
>JASDQU010191598.1:14929-35057 GCA_032191745.1 Picea mariana
AGTCCCTCAGAGTATTTTTAACGAACCCTAAGAAGGAGTGGTTCGGTCCCATCACGGGTCTGTCAATGTTTGTTTAACGAGTCCAGAGATAGTAAACTCGAAGGTTTTTCAAGATTATAGAGTTTGGAAAAACACTCAAAAGAGAACTCTCTCAGTTCCTTTTTCGTAACATAGTCTGGATGAGACCGAAAAAGAGAGAAATTATCGCTCACCAGACGCATACTTCAAATACTTTATCGAGCGTGAAAATAGCAAGGTCGCTCAACGATCTTTTCATGTTTAGAGAGTCTGAAAAGAGCTTAAAGAGGACTCCCAGGGGGTTCCTTTTTCGTATAACCTTATGAGCCCGAAAAAGCGATAAAACTATGCTCGATCACATTTAGTTATATTGACGAGCGTAAGAACGGATAAAAATGACGCTCGAGGTTTTATGTAAAAACCCTAAAAAACAATTAAAATCAGACCATAATGAAGAAAAATACGTCCATATCCTTGTTTGTAATCATCAATGTTTCACACCTGCAAGTCATTACACTCATGTTTACATTAGTAATTAGGTGTAAACAATAGATAAACATAAAAACCCAAAAAGAACATAGTAAAAAGTAATGTAAATGAGTAAATACACATTTTTACCATATCATTCCACATTTTCACCATTGAGTTCCAAAAACCCCCATTTTACCCTCCGACTTCGGCGCTGATTTTCGGGAGCTACAAGAGATCATTTGACGAGCCATTTGCAGCATTACGGTAAGCTCTTCTTTCTTGATCCTTTCATAGTTTAAATTTCTGATTTCATTGGTTAATTTTTTGCATTTTCAAGTGGTTTTTGAACCCTACATGCACGCAGGAATTCTCGCAGGCTGCCCATACGGGGCCTGCGAGAATGATATTTTCTCACAAGAAATATTTGAGCCACTTTCGAGGGGTTCGCACTGTGTATAATAAGGCACCTGCAAGCAGCGCATAACTCAATTTCTTTTTAAATATTTATCCAATAAAAAAGATTTATATCATGAATAAAATCATTAATCCCCTTTGTATGTTTCCTATGCAGATAAATAGCCACAAACATGGTGCTTGAGTGGCGGGAACGAGAACATGAGGAGGATAATGCAAATGCCAAGAATCATCCTCCCACCATAGCTGCATTGAGAGATTGTGGTCTCTTAAAATACTTCTGTATCCTGGGCATGAGAGCCCATGTTCGATTATTGGAGTATCTAGTCCGTATGTGGGATCCAAACCAGCAAGTTTTCAATGTAGGATCTCACACATTAGCCATTGACATAGAGGACATATACTTCTTGACATGATTATCCAGGCGCGGGTCTCATGTCAGTCTGACCGGCAGCAGAGGTGGTGGGTTGAAAATGAGTGAATATTGCAATCAATATTGTGTACCCGAGGCCGAAAGAAAGAAAGGGAAAGTGGCGATCTGGGGAGTAACAGACCTGAATCTCTGCACTATTCTCTTCACGATTGCTCGGATGGATGGGAGTGTCGCTCCCCATATGGCATTATAGATCTATTTCCAGTACGCCATCGAGTGTACTGAGCCCCAAGTATTTAACTGGGCTGATGCAGTGTTGCGCAGTATCAAAAGACAACTGACCAAGTGTAGGCGGGGTGAACTGAAACAATTTGGATATGGATCTTTGTTAATGTATTTCTTCCTTGAGAGAGTCCCGGTCTTCAGACTACAGGTTGAGTGGGACTTTCCTGGTCCTAGGGATCCGAGGATGTTGTGATGGTGCCGACTCATGGCCCGACATGTGGCAGGACCAATCGTCAAATATGACGATATTTTCTTTGACTGGTTGCAAAACCAGATGTTGATGGTCGATGACTACGCCTATTTCGGGTTGGATTTCTGAAGAGATATGGATCTAGCACTACCTGAGGACGCTTAGTGGGGAGACATCGGTAAGAAGTACACGTATTTTCTCTTTTTAAATGTTTTTGAATTTTTTTATCATATTTAAATGTTTTTGTTTTATGTATTTATATGAAGACTAACACAAAATGTTTGTTGATAATATAGATGTTGGACCATATAGACCTCCTGGCACCTCTCCTATCCAGCGACGAGGATAGGTAGCAGCAGTAGTACCACAGTATGCCGAAGATTATCAGGTTGTGGAGCAGAATTTAGGGGGTCTGACAACAAATATTCCAGATATGACTCTGGAAGAGATTCCACGACGGGATCAACATCACACTGTAGGAGTTTCAACAACTATGGGTCGACTGCTCCATAGGGTTTCTAGGGAAGTTGTGTGTTACCGTGAACGTCATCCATAACGTCACACTGTAGAAGCTATAAGCTTCCATTTTTTATATTTTGGTCTTCGGACAAACTTTTTGTAAAAAACAAACTCTTTCGATCGTTATATATACAGATGACATCTACTGGTTTACTTTATATTCTGTGGATTTTAATGTGCTTGATTTATAAATGATTTAAATGTCTGTCCAATACATAATTATCCAATGTGTCTGTGAATGTATTAAGACATCTAGGAATATGTTGATATTCAATGTGATCTAAATATCATTCCAAGAGGCGAATTCGCAAATACACTCGTAATAAAGTAGGACTTCGAATAGAGTAGACATTACTTAGCTGTAGTACCACCAAATGCAAGTCTAGTCGCACAACCAAATGATGAATTCCGAGTGAGATAGCATCAACCAATAATTCAATAACTGTGCTATACTCTGCAATGTTATTGGTTGCACGGCTAAGACATACACCTCGTAAAGATATAAGTTCGTTCGTTGGGGCATAGATCACCCATGCAGCGGAAGCTAAGTTCCGAGTACTACGGCTAGCACCATCAACGAAGCCAATATAAGGTAGCAAAGACTCCGACATCTGGAAATCAAACACAACTTCACGTAAGGGCAGATACCAGATAACGTCAAAATCAAACTAAAGTAACAAACACAAAGTATGATACATAAAATACAAGTACTTGTGCACAAATAACTTATGCATAGTACTTCTTCAAGTACAACCCATTCCTGGGTTCACTCAAAGGTATACCATCATAATCAACTAGCTCATACGCTCCTTTTTCCAAAACTCTGCGAACAATGTAAGGACCACGCCACATTGGTTCGAATTTCCCAGCTCCTAATATATCTTTATCCTGTTCATACAGAAGAACAAGATCACCTTCAGAGAAAACACGAGGCTTGACATGTTTTTCATACTGTGCCTTGACGCGTTTCTTCTGGGCTTCTATTACTAGAGTAGCGTCACGCTGAGTTTCATCTAATCACATCAGATACAATAGATGTTCTTCTTCAGCAGAGGTATTGGGTAAGAGTTCGACAGCTAGCTTCAGAGAAGGTATCTCACACTCTATCGAAAGAATGGCTTCCACACCATAGACTAATCGAAAGGGCGTAAACCCCGTAGCAGATTTAACGGATGTCCGATATGCCCACAATTCTGAAAACAACATCATGTGCCAGCTGGTTTTATGAATTCCTATCATCCGTCGAAGCATATTTATAAGGACTTTGTTGATTTCTTCGACCTGGCCATTATCTTGCGGATAATAGGGTGTTGAGTTATCATGACAAAGACCCAACTTTTTCGTAAGTTCAGACATCATGAAGTTCCTAAAATGACTACCGTGATCGGTAACGATAGCTTGAGGAACACCAAAATAAGCTATAACATGGTTAAAAAGAAACAACGCTGCAGTATTTCCAGTATTATCGAATGTTGGCATCGCCTCGGCCCACTTTGTAAAATAATCAACAATTACAATGATGTAACCATGCCCCCCAGCCGAGTGAGGGTGACATGTCATGAAATCAATGCCCCATTTTGAAAAAGGACCAACTGAGACCACAGGATGAAGGGGAGCAGGATGCGATCGAATTTTATGATTGTAGGTCTGACAGGCATGGCACTTCTGAACAACAATAATTCAGTCATTGAACAATGAAGGCCAAAAATATCTTGCGCGTAAGATCTTCTGGGCAGTAGCATACCCATACATATGACCACCACATGCTCCAGAATGGCAGTCATTCAGAGCTTTCTCGGCTTCGTCAAAAGTCAAACAACGTCGAAAAACAGAGTCAATTCCTCGACGGTAAAGAGTATCTCCAAGGATAATGTACTGACGAGCTTGATAACAGATACGACGACGTTCAGTACTTGACAAAGGAGGCCGAAAAGTCTAGGTTTGGAGATATATAATGATATCTCCATACCAAATAGCGTCAGTGCTGATAAGGAAAAGCGATTCATCAGGTAATGAACCGACTGCTACATTTTCCGTGTCAGGGTGAGGAAAATCGCATATTAACTCAGCAAAAACTAATGATTTCTTAGACGTGGCGCTATCGAATTCCAAGTTAAACTCCTGGAGTATGACAATCCATTTGGAGTAATTTCCCCCTAGAAATTGACGTGTCAAAATATGTTGGATAGGGTTGCAATGTGAAATCACTGTAGTTTTCCTTGAGAGAATATAATGGCGAAAATGTTGAACAACTTGAACATCATCCAAAGCCAGTTTTTCAACATGTTGATACTTGATTTCAGTTGATGTGAGACTTCGACTCAAGTAATAAACAACATGTTCATCGTGTGCATCATCCTCTTGAACGAGAACCATGCCGATGGTATACTCCGAGGAAGCAAGATAAAGAAAGTAATCACGACTATAATCAGGAGGGAAAAGAAGTGGATCTTTCGTGAGGGACAACTTCAAAGCCTCAAAAGCATTGTTGGCAACAATATCCCAGACAAAATCTGAACCTTTATTTAGTAGACGTGTAAAACCATGGGTAATCTCAGCGTAATTAGGGATGAAACGACGAAGAAAGTTTGCTTTCCCCTGCAAACTTTGTAACTGGCGTAGTGAAGAAGGAGGAGGGAGATTAAGAATCACCTCAACTTTAATAGGATCTACCCGGATCCCTTGACGTGAAACAATGAAACCTAGAAGACGACCGGATTATATGCAAAAGATGCATTTATGAGGATTCAAACGAATGCGATAGAACCGACAAAGAACGAAAATTGCTCGAAGATGAGTGGGGTGATTGACTCGGTGTAAAGAATGAGCTGGTAAATCGTCCAAATAAGTTTGAACGATATGCTTTATATCGTGAAACACATAAGACATAGCACGTTGAAACGTTGCGCCCACGTTCTTAAGACCTAAGGGAAGTTTCCTATAGGTGAAAGTACCCCAAGGACAAATAAAAGAAGTTTTATGTTGGTCCTCAGGAGCGATGTTAATTTGATTATATCTGGAGAAACCATCCATGAGAGAAAAGATTTCACTGCCGGCACAGTCATCGACAATCTGGTCGACGAAAGGGGTTGGAAAGTTGTCTTTTGGACAGGATTTGTTAATATCCCTATAATCAACACACACACGAATACTACCACCTTTCTTATCGATCGGTACAGGGTTGGAAACCCATTCTGTCAGAGCCACGGGATAAATAAAACTGGCTTTAAGAAGTTTTTCAACTTCGAGTTTGATAGCTACCGCTTTACATGGATGGACAGGGCGAAGGAACTGCCGGACTGGTTTAGCTTCGGGGTATGTCTTTATCTCATGTACAACAATAGCAGGGTCAATACCGGGCATCTCTTCATATCTCCAGGCAAAGATGTCACGAAATTCTTTGAACATAGCAGTATAGGTGACAATTTCATCCGGAGAACACGAAGCTCCAATGTTAACATTTTCAACTATCCCAGGTTTAACTGATATATCAATGGAAATCATGGGAGAAATATTACCGAGGTTCCCTTTGGAAAACACATCATGTGTAGATCCAGGAGCGGTCAATATGACAACAACGGTCGATGGAGTCGAAATCCGTTGGTAATTCTCCAGAGTGTGTTGTTCTAGAAACAATATGGAATGATTATGCCCATCATCCCAAGGAGTGTCTGTCATGATGGACATGATCATCTCATCAGTGGGAAAGATGACACAGAAAGGATCGGGAAACAACTCATCAAGAGAGGGTATATAAGGTGTTGCCGATTGAATTGCGTGATAAGCAGACTCAATCGGACTTAATAGCATGACGTTGCCGAAACGAGTGTGATCTCCAGGGTCAGGGACTATCCAAGGGTCGGCAGACATGGGAATTTCATGAGGTACGACGGAGATCATGTTAATAGAAGCAACTGACGGGTGTGGAACATCGGGTGGTGGTGGAATGGGGAATGTGCCCATTAACGAAGAGTCTTTTAAAAGGCCTACACCGACATTCTCGTAACTCGATGGAGTTTTAGCTATAAATGGCACGTTGCCAGTATGATTATCATAATTAAAGAAGGCAAGTTGATCAACCATAACCACCTTTCCTTGATGAGTAAATCGCACTACATGGAAAAGTGTTGACACAACAGTGCGCATAGAATCTATCCAGCTATGACCAAGTAGAAGACTATAATCCAGGGGAGCATCGAAAAATTCCACTTCAACTTGGACTGTCTTACCTTCTAGAGTAACAGGAAATGATGGAAGAACAACGTAAGGCTTAAAAACCGAGCCATTGAAGGCTTTCAAAGTATTTTGTGATTCATTTAAAGGAGGAGAGAAATTGTCTTTCCAACAAGTAAAATACATTACACACGTAGAGGCACCCTCATCGATAATAGTTCGGCAAATATTTTTGTCCGAGACAACAACATGTATTTGGAATGCAAGCTGAGGGGGTAACCTTGGAATATGATCTTCCAAGTCAAAGACTATTAGATTCGTATCTATAGGATCAATTCCACCTATAGCTTTCAATAGAGCCCTCTGTTGTGCAGGAAAAGACTGGAGGACTTCAAGGGCAGACATCGTTGAGGTGCTTGGGCCAGATCTTCGACAATGCTATAGTTCTGGGTCACACGAGCATGCGGATTGAAGGCTGACTTACGAACAACACCCTTAGGGGGTCGTAGGACTATATCAGAGCTCGGTCGTTATAGATGAAGAGGACCGTTGGTAGGTGGAGTCGGTGGAGAGGGTTGTACCAAAGCAGGAGGTAAATCGTCAACCTTCTCCTTAGATGGAGAATAATCTTTGGCTCTAGTTGCGATGGCAACGTCATTGTTCTTAGAATCACCAGTGCACATCAAAACATATGATGTCGTAGAAGTAGATGGTTGGTCATGGATGACTAACTGAGCCTGTTGTTGAGACGGGAATTGCTGCGACAAGAATGCCGGTGTAGAGGGTTTCGACGTTCCTTGAAGGAACTTAGTAACCTCGGCACTTCGAGGACAATCCTTCGTGTAGTGATCATCACCACATATAAGGAAAGGATATCGTGGCTTACGCTTATCCCGATATTCAACAGGAGGGGTTTTAGTTTGCTCAGTTTGATTATTATTTTTACTCTCCTTATTCTTGCCTCTCCCTTTCTTTGATTTATTTTTACCGTTCGGGGTAGATTGAACGACGTTCACCTCAGAGGTTTTACCGGTGGGAGGAGAAGGAGACAGATCATTTTGAAAATTAGAAGATGTAGACTTAGGGGTTGCACTTGAAACAGAATGTGAGTGGACATGAGAAGTACCAATCACACCATCAGCTGCATGCAAGGAAGCTGGAGAAGTTGAAGTGCTGGAAGCACCAGGACGAGGTAATTCAGGTAACAAATCATAAAGTGTTCCCGTTTGCGAATAAACGAGATCATGATATTGAGCACGAATTATAACCTGCTCCTCCGTAACAACACCACCCATAAAAATGTCTTTACCAATTTCGTTCACGAAGGATTTCGTAAACCATTCGGCCAGTAACTGATCAGGGAGTTCAAGTTTAATGAGATGTCGTCTCCATCTCCACTCATGTATATGATCCGAGATGTGAGTACCTTTAGTTTGTTTGAAGTAATTCAAAATCTCAGTCTCGGTATCATAACGAATCAGTAACTGGTAATGTGTAAGAAAATCCATAGCTAGGGTATTGAAGTTGGAAAAGAAACCTCGTGGCAATTCAATATACCACTTCATAGCAGCACCGGTAAGGGTTCGTTGAAAAAGACGTAGACGAATGGATTCATCCATCAACGATTTGGACGAACACCATAAATGAAAAGTCATAACACGATTATTTGGCTCCTCCCCCACCTTCCCATCGAATTTCAGAATATTTGATGGAAGCTTAGCAGGAATAGCAGGCCATTGGGGAGATTGACGAATAGGATCGTTCAGAATCCTGGACAAATCTGGAAAATCCAAAGTAGCAAGAAAAGGAAACTGCTGATTCACTTGTGGGTACTGGTGACTTTGGGGTGGAAGCCCTATCGGAAAACCATTAGGACCGTATGTAGTCTTCCCATAGAGGGAAGACCCTGGCTGATTCGGTGGTGGCAAGATAGGATAGTAGCCCCAAGGATTATAACCTTGAGTTTGAGTAGGGACCTGAGGCTGAGTAGTGTGACTCTGACCCCAAATAGGATTAGTTATACCCGAATATGGTTGGCCCACGGTAGGGATAGTTTTCTGCCCCCCAGCATTTTGACGAAAGTTTTGTAGAATCTGATTCCAATACTAGGCCAATTCAGGGGGTATGTTTTTTCCAAAAGGTGAGGTTGGTCCCCCTATCGTAGGTTGCACACCAACTAAAGGTTGTGTAGTAATTGGATTGTGACCAATAAGAGGAAATTGAATTATACCACCTTGTCCACCAACAGGAATCTCCAGGTTTGGTGCAACAGTTGGGATAGTGTCACTAGGATTAGGATTGCCAGAAGGAAATAGAGGGAGTGTTGGGATAAAACTGGGAATAGGATGCCCAGGAAAAGGAGGACCACCTGGAGAACCGGATGGGGTTTGCGTAGGTGTTGGATTGGAAGAATTCAACAAAGCATTCAACGCATGGTAACCGGGTGGTAGTGTCGGGATGACATCAGGTATTCGTTGGGTATTGATAGGAGCAAGAGTAGATGCAGTAATTTCAGTTTGGACACTCGTAGTATGCGCGAGATGGGCCATCTCGGGAGGAAGAACAAAGTGATAAGTGGTAGTCTCTGGTGTAGTTTCTGTCTCAGAAGACACGGGAGGGTTGATTTCGTAGACAATGGGTGACTCGGTACCGAAAAGGAATCGTCGGAAATCACCTGACCAAAAAGGATCTTGGCCTACTACACCGGGAGAAGGCCCAACAGTTGATTCAGAAGATGTAACAATGGCTTCGTCAGAAGAATTTAATCGCACAAAAGGTCTTTCACCACGGCGAATGTGATAGTCCTCTCTAGTATTGGTAATTCGAAAATCTTCTAAAGAGTCAGTTCATTCAACCTGTGGAGGTGGTGTAGTGACCACTAGAACGTCACTTGTTTCCCCATGTTGTGGAGTAACCACTGGGACTTCAGTCTGATGGGGAGAACCCTTCAGTGTACCAGTAGGCGAGGGTTGAGAATCGTCCAGATGCTCTGGAGATAAACCTTGCATTCTACAAGAACGCCGTGGGGGAGCAATTGTAAACGAGTTATAAGTTCCGCAAAGAAATTCCTATGGTCAACTTCGAGAAATAAACAACACGCGCTAGGAAACAAAATCTAGGAAGCAATTACCAAGCAAACAATACCTTCTAATTTTGAAGCCACTAGTTGGTGATGAAATCCAACGTTGCAACAATGAGACGAGAAGGGGAGGGGCTAGGATGGAAAAGTTACATTGGCGACCTGCTTAACGGACTTACACCCTGGTGCAAGCTCCCACACATAATCATGGGTATACCCTCCAAGGAGCCCGAGTGAGTTTGATCAATGTCAATTCCAGGTATCGTGAAGACTTTCCCCTCCGCAGTCACCTTGGGTAAGAACCTAGAGAGATAAGCCACTAAGGTCACCACAAACAACACTAAAACCTGGGGGAACAGTCGTCAGTCTGATCCACACGCAAGGGCAGGGTATCTAGCCCGAAATCAACTCAAAGGCTTCCACTCATCATTGTGGGTATACCTCGAAGTGATCCCCGTAATACGTGAAATCTCTACACTGATATCAAAAAAGCAGGGTGAGTAACTCTGCCAACATCAATGTGACCTAGTGCTTGACCCTTGTGTTAGAAGGGCTTCCCAGGACAATATGTTGCAAATGGATTTTAACACNCAATATGCTATTGTGTGTTTTGAGATTTTGGAGAGTGTATCTCTCTTCCTACTCCAAAGCACTAGCCTAGCTAAATGTTGGTGTAAAAGAGCCCTAGAAAAGAGTTACTAGATAAATTTTAAGATTACGCAATGTTTTTAAGAGTTGTTGTTTACTCAAAGGTAGCGGAAGTGAAACTCATGTTGTATGACTCTGACCCAAATAATGCAAGGATAAAAATGAAATATAACACTTTTCATTCAATGAATCCTATTTATGGGAGAGAGAGAAAATTTTCCAAATCAACCCTGTACTACAATGCAATGCACCATTTCCTTTCAAATGTCAATGCAAACAATCATACATCAAAGGACTATTCTCTATGTGTCTTTTTCAAATACTTCAACAAACTCAATAATTTGATTTTCAATGTTTTCTGAAATACAAAAAACAATATTTTTGAAAGAAAAACTTGTTGCTCACTTTCCAAAAAGAACTCTTATTAACGAGAAAAGAAAATCAAATCATAAAGATTCATGCAATAACAACCCAATCAACTCTTTCAATGAAAGAAAAAACAAAAAGAAAACCAATTAGTCTTCTCAATGCAAACAAAAATGTTCTTTCAAACCAACAAGCAAATGAGAAACACCAAGCACTTAACTCTCAACCAAGCACTAGTTCTCAACCAATCAGACACACTCAGCTCTTGAAGTCAGAGAGAATGAATTTGCCAATAAGAGTCAAGAAACGAAAGTCAAGCTACAAAGGACAAGAAAACCTTGAAACCCTAAAACTGTTTATGTGGGAAAACTAAAGCAAGATCTATATCAATCAATGATCCAGTAAACCCATAAGAGGTAAATCAACTGATCTGAGCAGTTGGAAAAACCAAAACTCAATTTCAAAATTTTCAAAAATCTTGCTCGCAGGCAAGCAGTGTTACACAGCACGAGAATCTATGATTCTCGCAGGAAACCTTTTAGCAAGGTGCGAGGTTCTCGCACTGGACTCGATGAGCAGGGTGCGAACCTGACTGATTCTCGCAGGCTGCAGTTAAACACAGTGCGAGAAATCTTGAACATAAAAAAAAATTGAAAATGAAAGCAAAATTGACAAAAGCTTCTGGACCCAGAAGGTCTATCAGGATATCTTGAAGACTCAGAGACTGACAAAACAGGAGAAAAATGAAACTAGAGAAAATGGCCACAGAAAAATGTAAAAAACCATAAAGAAAAAGGGATTGTCCCCAGTGGAGTCGCCAATTTTGTTTTAGGATTAATCTGTAAGTGCGGACACAAACCGATCTCCCTAGATCCACCTGGATCTAGAACAAAACAGGACAGAATAATACTCTTTCCCTAGATTTAGACTATTGAATGGACTAGGAAGCAAGAATCATGAACATACCTTGTGATCGCTTCCTTGGGTCTTTGTTGTTCCGGCTTCGCTCCAATTCTCTTGCGTCGTTCAGATCACAACAGTACAAACCAATCGAAGTGAAGACAATTCAATATATTCAATAATTAATCTATGCATATGATCGAGTTATGCAATAAAGTAACATTAGCTTTATGGGAAAGGGACATATTACTGTATTAAATTGATAGAAAGTAAGACTTACAACTTGAGCGTTGATGTTGCAAACCTCCTTTCGATGGCTCCTAGCTCTGACACATACACTTGCTCATGCATGAAGAATATCAACCACTTTTGATAACCTTGCTGATGTTTCTAGTTGTTGTAGCATCAGTCCTTCATACAATCTTACACAAATTCTCCAATAAATCTCTTGCTAGTTTGCTTCTAACCTTTTCCATGAGAATCCCCTCAATATATAAGAGAGAATGAATTAGTTACATAGATAGGAATGATCCCAAAATATCAGGAAAGCCAATACTTAGATAACCATTCGAATGCCACCTCATCCTTCTAGAAGATTCCCTTCTAGAAGGTTCGAGAATTTATCTTTTTCCCTTCTTTAGAAAGAGTTCACACCCTAACAGTTATGCACAGTGTGAACTTCTCGCACCCTGGCTTAAGGCAGCCTGCGAGAATCATGCATTCTCGCAGGAAAATGTATTGGTAGCCTGCGAACCTTCCTCAAAACTGTGATTTCTGGAAAGAGATAAAGGTAACTTTTCTCTGGAGAAAGTTCTAATGAAGAGCTTGAATCGTGATGACCAAAATCATGGATAACAACAATGATATAATCATAATAACCAGTACACTTCTATGTTTATAAATATAACCAACTTGTTGCATATGAAGGATGAACCTCCCATCCATAGGTGTTGTTGTTCCAAATATTAATAATAGGCCACCCTCAAGATGCAACTATGAGTCCACAAGTATATCTAGTCCTCTTTCTATATACTCTCCACACACAACAACCCCAAACTCGGTCTCTACTCCTACACCAATTCCAATCCACCAACTCTCTCTTCCCCACAACCTGCATAACCAAAAGAATGCACCCCCTTCACTACTCATAGTCCCTCAGGATATACCATTCATTTATCAAGGATTCCAATGTACTAGGTTGGCCAGGAATATCTTACCTATGACTTCATGAACTCTCAGTTGCTTCGAGAGTGCATACAACATCCTTCACAAGGCTCTTGAGCCATTACCTCAATAGGAAAATGCACTAGATGCTTACAACCCATTTTACAGGAACACATGACTCTCTCTTAGCATAATACACAACCAAACCATAGCTACCTTCAAGCATAACTTGGTTGGTGCTCTTCCCATCCCTCTTCTTCCCCCTAGATGACCAAAATCTGCATGTAAAAACTGTCTACTTTTTTGCATACGAATTTCCTTCTCTTTCCCTTGCTTGCTTGACTCACACTCTTCCCAAAGACGATTGTAGTTCAAATTCATGCCCCAAATAAATATGGATGTGACTCGTCACACCCACCCTCTTACATGATTTTAATGATTTCTTTGGGAACTCTCAACAACAAAATAGAACGTTATACATATTGATAATAATTCGGGAATGTGGGTTGGATTAATACCCATGAATAACTCCCCCTTGGACCCCTCTCTCTTGTGCAATCATATCCCCCCATCGTTTTCATCCCACTCATTTCAAAACCAATGATTTGTACTTTTATTAATCATTTAAATGTACATAATATACAATTTTTCCCTAGGCCATATTAATCAATATGGCCTATTTTCCCAAAGCATACCAACTCACTAGCCTAAATGAAATTTATACAATTACATTATAATTTACAAAGATTAAAACTGGGGATGTTATAGATGGTCATTTTAATTATGGATAAACTGAGGCTCAACACACACCTCATGTTGAATGTTCTCCTTTAGAGTGCCCATAAAGAGATCTAACAAATTATCCTCGTGAATTTTCTTTACCCCGAGACTGAGTTTTTGGAATTATTGGATGTACTCTATAATTGGACCTTATTTTTGAATATTTATCAATTGACTAAAGAATGTATTGCTCTTAATATCCCCATAATGTGATACCAATTCATCAATACAAATGGAACAAGAGATAATATAAAAAAAAATTCTCTCACAAAGCCACTGATACCAAACAAAATGATCATTTTCTAAATACAAGAATACAATAGGTACCTTTTCTAAGCTTGGAACTTAGTGTAGATCAAAGTATTTCTGCATATGGAATATCCATGTTATAGGATCTTTACCATCAAAATTCCTCATATCGATCTTTGAATTGAAGTAGTTCCTTGGTGCTAACTTGAAGCCTTGATGTTGTGGATCTTGGAGTAATGAATGATCATGATATTGAGACTCAATCTTTATTTATTCTACATTTTCATGATTTCCTTGCATCGTTTTATCTCCTTTAGGGAATCTCTCATCCAGGGTATGTAATAATGCGTCACACATGGAATTTTCCAATTCTTCCATCTTATTTTCCATATGTTCCCTATTTTCATTCATTTTTCTTTCCATTTGATACATATTTTCATCCATCTTATTTTCCATATGTGCATTGTTTTCATTCATATTCTTTTCCAAATGTTCCATATTTTCATTCATCTTCTTTTCTACCTTTCCAATTTGGTGAAAAATTTCATCTTTTTTTTCTTGAGTTGTGGTTGAGCTCTCTGGAGACTTATTTGGTGAAATAATTTTTGGAGGAGCCTTTGGAGCCTTGTGAGAAAATAATAACACTCTTATTTTTCACAATTTTTCAATCACCAAAAATAAATATTACAATCAAAAGTTATGCCAATTGTAATTTACATACCTTTCAAACCCTAATTTGGAATATGTTTGGATGGTTAACCTTTGTCCTAATATATCTCTGAACTTTGAACCCTTAGGAGTCTAAAATTTTGGCATGTAGTACTCTGATATGAATTTTTAAACACTTGAAAAATTCATAGTTTGAACCTTCATTGATAAAAGGTTATAGCATAAATACCAAAATGACTTGTTTAAGACTAATTTTAGGATTAGTAAAAATCTCGAACTTGTACAAGTTATATCTCGCAAATTACAGTGATTCAAATTCTAATTGTTTTTCACATATAATTCTTTATGTCTCCTCAATATTTGGAAAATTTTAGTCTTAAATGTCACATAAATTCATTTATATAAAAAATTGAAAGGTGACTCAACTAATTTCAGTACTAGTCACAAACCAGAACTTCCACAAAATGATATCTCCAAAAATATAAGGACCCAAAACATGAAATTTGGACTAGATGTACTTCACTATGTTTTCTTAGTCTCCACAAAATTTATTGTCTAATACTTCTGAGAAGAAAATTTATAATGAAAATCCCCAGTTGACACCTTTAAAATTGATTTCAAGATGAGTCAAAAACCATATCATCCATAGGATATATCTCCAAAAGTAAAATGAACCATAACTTTAAAATTTTTACTAGACATACTTGGATATCTCTCATGAGTAACCTCCAAATTTCACTATCTAAAGCATCCCATAAAATAAGTTATAGTGAAAATTTCAATATGACTCCTTTGAAGCAACAAAACCCCAGGATCAAAGATCTAATACGAAATGTTATGATCCACTTCCTTAAAAATGATAAGATGTTAATGAATACAATCCAGTTCAAGGGGGAAACCTTCTTTTACAATATACCCAATTCATTAGACACTATGATATGAGATATGATGATCCTAATACTATGTCTCCTTGGTATATATATAGGAGACAAAGGGTACAATTATAATGAAATGGTGCAATGAAGGGTTCTAGCCTAAATACAAATATAACACTCTAAATGTAATAATTTAATATATAGGGATTAATAAGGGGTTTTATACATAACACAAGGCTTTGTACATAACATGGGGTTTTGTCTAGCAATTAACATGGTATTTGTTTTCTCTCCTGTAAAAGGTAACATCCATATCCAACAAGTATGGGCTACCCAACATCACTCTATAGGTTTCCAATGGTGAAACTTCACATTCTACTCCATTAACATAGTTATCATTAATGGAAAACTAGATTCTACATCTCTAAGTGATTCTCACAACATATTTCCCTTACAACCATGCTAGGGAACTTCATTTCATTAGGTGATCGATAAGTTTCTAGACCAATCTCATCAACTAATGTTTCAAAAACCAAATTACATTGAGAACCATTGTCAAATAGAGCATTTACCTTTCATTTCTTCACTTGAAATTTGACTTAGAATAGTGCATGTTTATCTTCACTCACCTTTGGCTATTGCAATGCGGTGTAAACTACAACTTCATCCAGATAAGAGATTATTTCTACCACTTTGTTTTTTGTCTCAATAGTTTCCTCTTATTTCCCCTTGGACTTTATCCACTTGGGACACAATATCGAATGAATTTTCCAACACTTCTCTTCCATGTGCCTGTTATCCCCTAGCCTAGGGATAACTAAGGAGATTATGTCTTGAGGCCCACGGGTCCTATACATGGAGTACCAAGAGCCATATCGACTTGAGCATGGACTCGGAGGGCCCATCCTTTCCTTCTTCAACGCCTCCACTTTGTTAGCAACAACAACATCCATCACATTGGCCTAGTCCTATAGCAGAAATGGATCTTGCTCTGTGAGGTAATGAGTTTGGGTATCATGGTATGTGTCACTCTGATCCTCAAAACCTTTAAATATGTGCATTTAATTATTTTTTCTTCTAATGTGTGCTTGGACCTTATGTTTTTTGACTTGACCACACCTGGGGGAATGAGATGATGCCCTAGTAAGCTTGTGCCCATAGAGTTTGAGTTTCCACTTGTGAGATTCATGAAAGTCCATCATCCACTCCCACCATACATACCACTTTTCATCTTTCTCCTGCTCATCCATCCCATTACACTGGCACAAGCATTGTATTTTACAAATATCTAAGGGTTGTACCTTACCTTATGGGAAGAACGGGCTAAAGGACCAGAGGGTAAAAGTAGCTGGAAAAAGATAAAAGCCAATGGAATGAAACCTTGAGATGCTTCTCCCAGGGATCCCTGATAAAGCAATAAAAATATTCTTAGCAAGAAATAGAGGGACCCATAAAAAATAATAAATCAAGACCCAGTTGGAGGATAGGGGGTCTCATCAAAATCCATCCTATTAGGTCTATGGGCATGTAGCGATATGAAACTATTGAAAACTAGTCACCATGCCAGGGTAGTGGCTCTTCGTGGCATATCCAAGAGAAAATGGGTCTCATCACAAGCCAACCTTATCACTTCCACGAAATGCTTGTGGGTAGCATTTCCACTACTGGTCACCACGCTAGGGAAGTGTCCCCTAACTAGCATCTTGAAAGAAAAATAAATAAGAATAAAATACAAAAGTCATGAATGGCCTTGGAAACATTTGCATCCATGACAAGGTGAAGTTCATCCTCTTTAGAGGCACCCACAGGTAAGAAATACATTTCCCTACTATCACTGCACCCCTTGCCTAGACATCCTTTACCATCTCATCCACTCACATGGCCTAGATTTGAATTATCTCAGGAACATCCCACATCCAATGAGAATTAGCCCAATAAGACGTCCTAATGTCCCCTCCAAACTTGGATTGCATATTAGCATAATGTCTTTGAGCACTTGTTCGGGTGAAAGAGGTTTCATGCATATGTTTAGATAACTTGATGATTAGATGTGATTGACATTGACATGATCCATGTGACTTATGAGCCCATGGAGGGTGTATCTATTGATGTTGCAGGGTCACACCTGATGGATAGGTACACATGGGGAGATGATTAATTTGTACCTCCATAGGGATAAAATCCCACCAGATGGATGTTGTGACCCTAACCAAGGGCAGAGATAGATCAGAGGATTTCACTAGAGAGAGAGGAGGGAGTTTCACCAAGGATAGTCTAGAAGGCCTGGACCCAAGGGGGTTGTGCCCTTTCCACCATGATGTAGGCCTTGGAAGTCCCATGACATCACCTAGGTCACGAATGACATCAACCAGTGTTTTGGGATGTTTTGGAGGCAGTTTGTGCCAAGTGGCATGTCTAACATTTTCTTGAGGCCCAAGGAGGTCTAACATTTTTCTCCAGGACGCCATTGTTGCCAAAAAAGGGCCTAACGTCACCCTAAAAGGACATGACACCACATTTGCAGCTGTTTTTAGGGTTTAATTATGACATTAAATGTAAAAACTGGATATTATTTGTAACTCGTCATGTCGACCTTTTTGACCTAATTGTGGTCATTAGTTTTGTATAAATAAGCGGAAAATCCCTCTTATTTTTCATCATCTTTCACTCACACTTGTGAGGAATGAAATTTCCGCCCTCCTTAGGGTTTCTTGGCTAAAATTTTAGGTGCACTTGTTGAAGGAGGCTAAATTTGTTGTATTTTGGAAAGCTTCTTGGTGGATGTGTTCAACTAGGGATTTTCTTGATTATTCTTGATGTATGTAAGTGAATTTTCTGCAATTATTCTTAATTGAATGGTTATGGTTTTATTTATATTTCATTTACATTCAATATTATGAAATTTCTTGATTAAACCCTAAGAAGACTAGCACATGTTATTGTCCTAGCTTCAAAAGCTTTCACCTACTAGATATTGTCAAAAGGCCAATTTTCTTGAAGCATGAGCTAAGGCCTTTCCATTGCAACACCTTAGTATCCATTTCTTCATCCTAGCCATTTTTGCTTCATCATTGATTTGGAGAGGGAGGAAATCTATTGAGGCCTAGGGTTACCTACACCTTAGTAGTTAGTTTCCCCTTAGGGTTTTGATAATTGAAGCCTTGGGTTACCAACACTCCAATTTATCAATCTCTCTTGTCTTTAAATATTCTATTATCATTTTTCTTCAAAATGTTTTGGTGAATTATTGACTCCATTTACCCTAAAATCACTAGTCTAAGTCCTCTCTTGAGTAATTGATCAACAAAACCTTCAAAACCTACTCTTTGAGCAACCTACTAACACTTTCTAACCCTAGAATAGCCTAACCTACTAACAATTTTGTTGTTGTTACTAAAGTAAGCTTCAACCATTATATGCAACATTAAAAGATCATAAAAGCATTTGAAAAGGATGATCTATACCTTGTCTTATTTGTTTCTATCAAATGCTAGTATTATGATTTCAATGGTTAATGATTCTTAGTCATTTTGAAGCTATTTTGAAGGAATTTAATGTGAAGTATTTCTCTATAAAGATTATTGTTATAAAATTTTATGTTTACTTCATCATATTCAACAAATTGTTTTTCTCAAGAAATTCCATGGTTTTATTAAGTGATAACCAACAAGTGTACTTGCAAATATATCTAGTTTCTTCTTTCTGTGTTCTGGGCAGGTACACTTTGACACATTATCTTTTCATTGGTTATAAAACCATACTTTCTAATCAGTGATGACTTGTGAGAGGGGATATTTATCTAGCCACTTTGAATTTGCCTTCTCAAACCCCTAGGTCACCAGGGACATCTCCCTTGGGCCTACCACCCTAAACAGAAAGAGACATCCTATTTATGTGACAGTGATAGGGTAGTCTCCCATTATGCCAATTTCCTCTCCTTTAACCTTTTCTTTTATCAGAGTACAAATTGTGCGATTACAGTGCCCATCCACATCATGATGTTTTTGTTGATGTTTGGAAAACATCGGGAAGACATTCTCTAAAGATAATAATTAACAATATAATTATTAATTGATTATTAACTATAGTATATAATAAGTAAATAATAATAACAAATAGTTATCGATTATTCAAGGGACACATCCTTTCATGGATGGTCACCTTATGTCCCCTATATATGGAACACTCATCATTGTAATAATATATCAAATATCTCTCATATCTCATATGAAGAAAAAAAACATGGTATCAAAGCATGATTGGGCTTGACTCCCTCACGGAGGGCCCAGGAAAATGAGAGATAGCTTGCTATGATACATAGCAGCAGGGTAATGTACAACCATCTACGTCATATAAAAATATTAGTTATCTTTCCAATGACTGGTTGAAACCCTTGGCCACGTCCAAAATCTTTCACATGAATAACTCAATCGTCGGGTTCAAGATATTGATGCAAAATCCTTGGCTTTAAAGAGAGGACACTTCCATGCAAGGTGAAGCGATTATTATTATATGGAGAGGATATGATTTTCGGTAGGGGTGTATTCCCTGATATATGAACATAAATAATTCCTTGAGCTATGCCAAAGGAATTGTTGAGATTGGCATGTGGGTGAGGTTTCACACACTAGAGAGTGTATGCTAATGGGAAGGAATGGATGATCATGGATAAACACAACATAGTGGCATCGGTAATGGGCACAGACACGGTGCCTATGAATTCTCTCATCATGGATGCCTTGGCCATGGAAATAAAAAGTCATATGGACCCTACAACTGTACAGAAGAAAACAAAACGCTTCGAAGGCATTCTCACAAGCCCTGGCAGCCCCGACGGTCTTCAATCGTTTCTTATTTGCATGTACGTGTCTACCAACACTTCCACAAAGTAATGCATCACTGTAGAGTCTATATTCTATTAAAATAAGTAGAGGTCTCGGAGTGTATGCAGAGCC
>JASDQU010191601.1:0-14488 GCA_032191745.1 Picea mariana
GGGTTGGAGCCTCCTTCCAATTGCAGCTGGAAAACAAAGGAAGTTGGTGCTTCCAATGAATGTAATTCTTCAAGACATATAAGAAAAAACATTCTGTGGTTTTCTCTCGATTTGGGTTTCCACGTAAAACACTAGTGTACTGTGTATGTGTGTGATTGTTTATTTCTTACTGTTCATTATTGGATAATAATTCTATATTGATATAATATTTGAAGAAAAAAGATTATAATTACGCTATTATTGATTCACCCCCCCATCTTAGTAATCCAACATGTAGAGCTTGACCAATTAATAGAAGTGACATAGATGCCTTTAAGGGATTGATTGAGGTTGTTGAAATCAAGAAAAGTGATATATAAGAAAGGAATGTTAGTATGTAAGAAATGAGGTTGGGTTCTATAAGATGCGAAATGTAAAACTGCAATGGGGAGATTGAGGGGACTGCAGTGAAGTTAGAAGCTTAAAGACTTATGGCACAAATTGTGAGAAACTATGCTCCCCAAATAAAATGTAAGAAGCTCTACCAAGAAGGGGTGAAATGCCACTAGTAATTGTTGAAGAAGAGAAAGCCAATCCTACTCTTGTTAATGTAGCAATTCAAGTTAGAATATAATGCTTCAATGCCAAGAAGAAGACAAAGTTAGAATATAATGCTTCAATGCCAAGAAGAAGACAAAAATGGCAAGAGACCCCTTCACTATCTTAGCACCAAGGAGGACAAAATAATGTAATTGTATTAGCTTTCAATTTATTCTTCCTTATATTTATTATCTTTGTTGTGAAGGTAGTTAAACTCTATTGTGAGGGTAGTTAAACGCATAGAGTTGAAATACTTGAACCCATATGGACCCACTAACATGTATCATCATTGCCTCATATTTTTCTAAGTTATCTTAAGACTTTTTCCACACCCAAAAGTTTATAAAAAGGTCACGCATCCAAATTTTTATTGGCGAGGGAATCCCTCTCTCCCTCTTTAGTGCTATTTTTACAAAAGTAGTGTTGTTTTTGTTTTGGGACTTTTAAAGGCAAAAAGTGAAGTACAAACACCACTCTTAAGTGTAAAATATATGAATATCAATATATAAATATCGATCTTCAAACATTATTTATTAAAAAAGCATTATGTGATGTGTATATCCTAAACCAATATTGTCATTTCAAAGTGATTGTGACTGGTCCCTTCACATGTCTAAGCACCTACAAGTACGTTGTTGATATGAAATGAAGAAAACACACATATTTTTCTCCAAGTACAAAGGCAATATTTAATAAATAATAAATATTCTTACAAATTAATAAAAAACAAACAACTTATAAATAAAGACAAACACAAATGTACAAATCATGTTTGCCACCCACTGGACTTGTGTCCACTAGTATCACAAAAAATGTGGTCAAAGAACTGACAATGAATTATTAAGATGAGGTGAACATTGGATGAGAACATGAACATGAAGTTACATGAAGAATGATTGTAGTGAGTGGATCCTCAAAATAAAGCCTTAAGTTTTGTTCAAAATAAAGCCTTAAGTTTTGTTCTCAAACACATGTGACTTGGTCCCAAATACTCTTAGCTCCAATTTGGTTTTAAGCATGGTAAACATTGTTAATTTGGATTTACATGAAGAATGATTGTAGGTGGATTCTCAAAATTAAGCCTTAAGTTTTGGTCTCAAACACATGTGCCTTGGTACCAAATACTTTTAACTACAATTTTGGTTTAACACATGGTAAGTATTGTTTTACTTTTAGTAATTTTTCTGGGTAAGACCTGTTCCCAAATACTCTTAGTTACAATTTGGTTTAACAAGATAATTATTGTTAATTTGTTTACTTTTAATAACTTTTATGGGTGAAGAAGATATTTGTTGGTGACTTTATTAATATAGTCTTTTTACACATAAATATGCAATTAGGTAGTTTGAAATTTGTATTTAGAGAGTTTGTTTTATAGCTACTAATAATTACATATTCATTACGTAGTTTGAAATTTATATTTAGATAGTTTCTCTTGTATATACTAATGATTATTTTATTTATAATTTGTTTCTTTAATTTGATTTTATTGTATTTAAGATTATTTTTAAGGATTTAAATACTATATCTATGTATATTATTCTAGGGAATATTTCACTTTGAAAAATCATACATATAGATACGTAGACGAATATTCAATAAAACCATATAATTTACTCTTAAAACTTGTAACTCTTTGGCAAATATTATCAATTTAATCATATTTCAATTTGAAAAATCATAAACATACATATGTAAACCAATATTCAACAAAAAAAAACATATAATTTACTATTAAAACTTGTAAATTTTTGACAAATATTATCAATTTAATCATATTTATGTAAAAAATTGACCAATTTTAAACTAAATTGATGAATAATTTTTTTAGTAAAATGGACAAAAATAATCAATTAACAAAATTTCACCCCTAAAAAAATACCATGACTAATTCTTTGATTATCACTCGTTGGGTTTCCCTTTTCTAGATTTTATTGGCTTTGTCACTCTCTCCGATTTCACTTTACTTGCATTTATTAGATAAATTACAATTTTCTTGACCGAGATGTTTAAGAACAAGCGTTTCCTCCTTGGAGGTCAGATGCTCAAATCCAGAGGGGGGTAGGGTATTATACCTTAGTAAACTTTAGCATTCAAACAAGAGGGTCCCTTGTCTCACAAACACTGGTCTCATAAGCCAATTTGGTCTCTAGTTTAGCAGTAACCTCAAAGATAGATTATTATTATTATTATAATGGGAATGAAACGAAAAATCCTTTTCTTTCTTAATGAAATTTTAGATAGTCTTTTTAAAGACATCTTTCTCGTCAAAAACAAATAAAAGAATCAATTGTCAAAATCTAATTTTATTCCTTCTTTTTGTCCAACATAGAGTTCTTTCTCACTAAACACACTTCTAACTAACCCACCTTTCCATCCAAAGCATATATCATGCATTTAAGACCTAGCCCAAAACTCTATTAAGAGGCATCAAGGAGGCACTGGCCATCTTCTCCAAGTAGATTTTCTTTGCTTTATCTAACCCTAAAACTTAATGGTGATAAAGACAACACAATGCTTTGCTTTCTCTAACCTCAGGTCTACAAAATGCTTAGATCAACACAATGTTCAATAAGTTCAAAAAGTTTTTACACTCATATTGAACTCTTCATTTGGTAAACCATGTCATGTCTTTAAAAATATTGAACTCCTCATTTGGTAAACCATGTCATGTATTTAAATTTTCATTAAATTTATCTTTTTAAATTTTCATTGAATTTTATTTTTTTTGGGATGAAGTTGTGCTTTCTATTTATACTCATCCAACATGATATCCACACAATCAATCCACAACCAGACTTTGAATTTTCCTTAGTAAAAACTATATAACTATATTGCTTATCACGGTTGAAATGATTCCATGTCCTTATGTTCCACAACAAGACTTTGAATTTTGCTCAGTAAAAACTATATAACTATATTGCTTATCATGGTTGAAATGATTCCACGTCCTTAGAAAGCTACAAAATATGGACCATCAATTACAGTGAAAATATATTGCACGTTGTCTCCCTATCACAAACACTCAATGTGAGTACCTGAATTTATTAAAACCTAAATTCTATGTGGATAGGTGTGTATATCATGGAGATCTATAAGTAGATAAAGAAATAGACAGCCAAACGGTTAAGTGTGCCACATACATTGTTTCAACTAAAATATGTAAGAAACAGTGCAAGTTTTCGGAATGAGTTTGAAAACGCCGAGGTGCAATGTCCAATGCGGGAGAAGAACGTTGGGAAAAATGGACAATTTTGAAAACAACTTTTCTGGTTGTTTTTTTTCAAAAAGCAAATCCCTACTCGCCTTTTTCTGCGCATAAAGCGGCGGCGACATGTGAACAGGTCGTGCACACCACTTACATCCGATAAATAAGTACCTCTCACTTCGCCCCTATCATCACCGTCAAAATTACAACGGCTAAACTACAGTCTGGCTGAGATGAAAAATGTAATCGAGTTTTAACATGCTAGTGCTCCAGGCCTTTTAGTCCTGTCTGGTTGTGTTCGTCTTGGTATGTCGAGGATAAAGACACAGCAGCTTGCTCGGATCCAACTGCACACACGGTTGCCATGTCAGATCGGGGGTTTCACAGGTTGGACTTTTGAATACGGTTTAACCAGGTGGTCTACAGCGGTGGTTATTAAAGAGAGGGCAGCTTCGCCCCAGGTACGGCGGGTGATTGGGGACGATATTTTTAAATTGGTCAAAGTTGCGTACTATTTAAGGAGACGGTGGCTCGATATTTCGGCGTTTACAGGGTTGCAATTAAAAAGGAGGCATGTTTTCTCGATCGAAGGGCCAGAGCGAGGTACAGTTGGCAATCTCAAACCGGTAGAAGCTGCTCGGACGCATCACACCGTTCACGTCATTCGTAACGGACGACGTGGCAGACTTTATAAACATGACGGTCGTTCGGTTCCGACTCGGAGTTAATAGAGCTATTAATTACAGCGCAAAATGATAATGAATTAATAATTATTACATTGTTGTGGTTACGGGCAGTGAAGATGAGGAGAGTGTAGCACTCAGACAAACCATGAGTGATTCAACGTTTCGCTGCGCGGATACGACGGTTGAGTTTCTTAGAGAATCTATGCACAGAGATCTATCCCCACAGCTCTCGATTCTTCATCCGGACTACGGGGAATCGATCACGAGACCAGATTTTGCACAATTTTTGAAAAATTTGGGCTCTGACCAGGTTTTTCAGTCAAAATTTTCTGATATGTAAGCTTTCGCCCGAAATGCGAACCGATTTCTGCGGCTTCTGCCACGATTTTGATATTTTTTGCCCGAGTTTGACATCATCGGGGAATTTCCGGGGTCAATTTCCTCATTTTCAGTTTTTTTCTGATGGTTTGGGACTCCGTTTTGCCTCTTTTGTTTTAGGAATTTCGACAAATAATTTGTACGCTTTTGCCGTTGTTTAGGAAGATTCTGAGGTATTGGCCGTAAAATTTATCAGCTGCGCTAAATTTCAAGCTCTGGACTGTGCCTCGGCCTTATACGGGAGTTGCAGGTTATAAAATTGCACCTTGTGAAGGATGTTGGCTTGTTAAGGTTAAATTTTATTAATGTGAGATGTCTGAAAGCTTGTTGCATCCCTTTTTGGTGAGTTATTTATCGATTGCTTGCGTGTTCGACCCTTGGATTGCAAAAGCTGTTGAATATTTAGAGTGAAGGTAAAGCAAATTAGGAAATTTTGAAGTCCAAGGAACGCTATTTTACAAATATCAAAATACGTGAAATAACTGAAAATTTGAGGCAGAAAAATCAACGGAGACAACCGATGATTGTTTATAGGCACCCTGTTGACTGCAGAAACTGGCAGGAACTGTGTATGTCTTTTGACCGGGATAAACAATAGGAAATGGACTTCAAATTTCGTGAAGGATCGAGCTGGCTTTAATCCCTTTAACGAAAATTTAAGCTGAGACATAGCTTAAAACGATGTTGTCCACAACAACAATTGTTCCTCCTCAGCTGCGGCAACGCAGTTCCATGGAGGAAATGCTTGAGTCAGTCAAGGGCCGTGAGGATAGATCCCGTGACAGCTCTATCCCTCCTGTACTACCCATGCGGCCGACTTCGAAAGCCAGGCCTCCTTCTGCAGTCAGAACAAGAAAATTTACCCAGACGCGGTTTAATCAGAGCAATGTTGAAGTCCCTAGCGACGTTCCACCAGTTGATGTTCAAGGTATCTGTATCGACAATCAGCGTGAAAATATGACAAATGTTGACCCGGCTGAAGGGGATCCCTTGGCCGATGGTAGCTGTAACGGGGCAGCCGAGGTTAATGCGGAACGCAATAAGGGTTCAATAGTGGCAAACAAACCCCTTTTCATCGTGATGCCGAACATTGATTCGGAGATGGCTGGGGACGCTTTAAAGGATAAACAGGGTTTTAAGAGAACGAATAATCGAAGTCCCGTTGAATCACCTTACAAGAAGCCGGCGGGAACATTCGAAGATCGTTCGGGCGACAGCGATGATTCGGAAGTTGGTTCCTATCCCGCATCAGTGGAGGATGGGAGGAAGTGGACGGATGACAGCGTTTCTGGCATGAAAAAGGTAAGAATATTCGATATTATAGCTCATTTCTTCAAAGATGTTTCACTAAAAATGAAACATTATATCCATGAACAAGCTCGTGGTTTAATTGCAGCTGCACCTGCTCCCTTCACTGTATTTTACGCTGCCGTCATCAGTGTGATTATTATTATCTTTAACCTTTTCCTGGAAAAAAATGGATAGAATAGTTAATTTGTTCAACAATACCCCGTTTGAAGATGAATCCTTTTGTGAAAGCCGTTTTACTCTTGGTTATGATGTAATCCTTGTTCTTATCTTTCAAAAATTAGATAGGAAAATTAATGTCTGAGTTAAAAGTTTGAATGATTCTCAGCTTGAATTTCAATCTATTTGAAAGCCTTCTTGGGCTCTAGTTGCACTGCAGGTGTAGATAATCAATGCTGCTAATGTAACAGGATATAAGATAAACTTAAGTGTGAATAACAACTGACTGAAATCTGAATCCTGCTTTCGAATAGAGCATTATTATTAATGTTATTAATAAGGTATGTAATTGAACACGATCCAAATCAATCAGCCAACCTTTGAAACTCTATGATAGAGGCTGGCACTTCAGATGGTTCTGGGGTCTATAATATATAGTGTGTATGCATGTGATGATTTTTGCAGAGTTTGAACTGATGACTACCACTGGGCAGATGCTGTCTGCAATGTCACACCTTTCAGGGTGAATGGCATGTTAGTAGCCTTTCATATTAAATACCTAGTAAATTGGATTTTGGTAAAATTTGTGGTTGTCCCATTTAACTGTTACCTTGAGCATCGACAGGAACTGTTTATGAGCTGAATGCGCATTTAGATTTTGTTTTCTACATGAGTCAATGGTTTGCAGGCACCTCAGGATGCTTTTGCTTTCTTGCTGTTTATTTTTTTTCGAATTTCTTTCATATTCTTTGTTTTGGAGACACCTTTCTTGCTGTTGCTATCTCAATTAGATAGTGCACTACAGAAGTTGTTGGTTAGTATCTAGCCCTGTGATATGGCCTTAATTTTCAATTCCATTTGTTATTTTGTCCAAATGAAACCAGGAGTTATCATCATAGTTCATTTGAAAAATGTGACGTTAAACTCTATGACTGTCGATTTCCTATGCAGAATATCTGAATTTGCACTGTTGTATCATGTACTATAAAGACAGCCTGAGTTGGTGATGTTTGACTCTGTGTGGATCCAAGTTGGAGCTACTTTATCAGCCAGCAGAAATTGCATTATGAAAATTTCAGACTATAATTTCAAAAAAAAAGGCAAAACAATGTTTTTTTATTATAATTTTAAGTAGCTCAATGGAGATGGTGTTCGCAAATGCTTATCCGAAAGCAGTTATAAGCAAAGTTATTTGTTTTTCGTATCTAATTTAATGAAATTGTATTAGGCTTGCTTATGCCTGAATAAAACTGAACTCTAATATCTCTTGTTGCACTTATCATAAGATTCACACGAGACCTATAGGTATTTTGGGTAGTTGGATCAAGTGTCAAGATACTTCAAGATGGTTTTCTGTAATTAAGTGTTCTCGCCCTAGAGTTATTACTATTATGGCAAACCCTTCAGAAGTAGTGTTGATGCATGGCATGTGACAGTTACAATCAGGGTCTAGGATTATGAGTGACATGAGGATGCTTTTGCTTTTTTGCAATTGGTTCTGGTAGATATAGATTAATATGGATCATTCAAGCTTTTGTGAGCCAATTTTGTACAGGTGTCATGAAGCAAGGAGACTTAATTCTATCAGAACATTGTCGCTTATTGTGAGTACATTTCACAAAGAAGATAGATCCCTTGTTTGCTCTACTATATTAACACAATTTGATTCAACTACAGTTGTGGTGTTTGGATGAAGATGCTTTAAGATTAAATTCTAGTTCAGGATGCTCATCCTAGAGTAGTACTAGGATGGTAAGCTTGTTCTGACAGAATTAAGTCTATTTCACTGATGCTTCTTCAATGATCAGGTATCCAAGTGCTATCCTAGTATCACCTGTAACTGCAGTTTGTATTTTAGTTGGTCATCTAGTGGTTCATAATCAAACACACTCTTGAGCAATCTGATAAAATTCTGAATGGGTCGACAAACTCATGTATCCTTCCTCCTATTCTGCTCAAAGTGTTGTTTTTAACAGACATTTAAGGGGCAAAAATTTGCTTTACCATATAAGCTTCATCTGAGGCCAAATTGTATTCCCCATTAACTTGTTTCTATGATCAAGTTTGTTTAAGAAGCTAGTGATTTCCTTCCATTGGAAAAGTTATTGGGAGACAATAGAAGCTGTAGCGTATGAACTCAATATATTGTGTGGAGGCTAATTTTGCCTAGGCATGCTGTAAGGACCAACTGCAAAAATATCTGTCAAGTTGCACTACTACCTTCCATTGATTAACCCACTGCTGGTACACTTTCCACAAGGAAGGTAAATCTTAAAAGGGCTAACTGTGACGATTTTCTAATCGTCTTCCTATTCCCAAGGTGGTCATTAGTAGCCTTAGTACACTTCTCTCAGAATTAAGGGAAAATACATTGGTAGTACTATTTTAGGAAAAGTCTGTTTATTGGAAGGTATGCGCTGTTTGACCTCTTGAGGCTCATCTTGCTCGCAGACAGATTGCACACATTCTGAAGAATATAACTTAAATCAGCTTGCATTTGTAGCATAAATGATAAAAGCTAGGTTTATTATAGTATATTGCAAGTTTATTTTTCTTATTGAGAAAATTTGTTTTCTAATGTTAAGAAGTTATGTTTTAGAGACTAACATTTATCTTTTATACAAGCTTTCTCACAAGCAGATTCATTAGTAAAATTCAGTTTCCCTCATGACACTATTCATCTATTTTTTGAAAGGATCTTTTAGAAGTGAACCTTGAATATTTTAGGTTAAGTTTTTTTACAATTCCCCTTGATGTATACCAGTGTATTTTCGAGTATCACTCCTGAAATACCATCCTTACTTTTCGTTAGTGACTTTTGTTAGAAATTAAAGGGTAAACTAGAAACATAAACAACTTTTAATTTTATTTTCTGTAGTAGATATAGATCAACAATAAATTCGAAATTCTGAAGTAAACAAATCACAGAAATAATATGATGGATCTGAACATTACTGAAGCAAACAAATCTGAACTTTTACTTGAACAAAGAACAGATCTAAACATTAGCAAAACAGATCTGAACATTACCTTAGTCAAAAACAAAGAATAGATTTACCTTAGCTGCTGTCCTCTATTCTGTATGCTCAGTAAAAGCTTCAATGGTCATGGATCAGACCCTCAAGGGCAGATCTCATCAGGATCTTTGTGAACAGTTTTGCCAAGAAGACTTTAGGTAGATAACAGAAAACCAACCAGCATAACACTCATCAAGAAGGAGCTGAGACAAAAGACACCACTGTCCAACTAGGGGCTGGAAGAAAGGTCACTAACAGCCACAACAAAAATCTGTCCAAGAAGAAGGACTGTTACAGCAACAGGTGGCAAACTTTAGGGCTGTTCCATTAAGCCCTACAAGCTGTAAACATTGGCAACAAAAAGAGGCACCAGCAGCAGCTGAAAGGAGGAAGGCCACTAGTGGCAGCCTAAGATCAGCTAATAAAAGAAACGGCAGTCTGGAAATGGAAGGAAGAAGGGCCGTAGCACCCTATACCAGCAAGAAGAAGAAACCAAGAAGTCCGAACCCTTCAACCAGCAAGGAGAAACAGGTCCAAGGTAGCCGCACCTCTCAAAACAGCAAGAGAAATAAACCAACGAGGGCCGCACTCAAAAATCAGCGAGAGGATAACTCCAAAGACGATAGCCGTACCTCTTAAACAGCAAGGGGAAATCAGATCCAAGGTAGCCGTACCCTATACCAGCAACAAGAAGAGAGACGGCACCACTAAACAGCAAGAGAAGAACTCCAAAGAGGATAGTCGTACCCTCCACCAGCAACAAGAAGAGAAACCGTACCACCAAACAACAAGTAGAAGAAAATCAAGGAGGCCGTACCCTAACCATGAACTGAAACAAGGAGAGGCCGCAACAAAAATCAGACTAAGTGTTGTTTGGAGGAAGAATCATTATCCATGAGGGGGAGAGAGGGGGGGAGGTCTCTTATTTATAGCTTAGGTGGGTAGGTTAGGGTTTTCTAATTTAACCCTATCTTTAGGATTAAATCAAACCCCAATAAAAAATAAAAATAAATAATTAATATTTTAATTATAAAATATTAATTAGCAAAGTCAACAAAGTCAAGGTGACTAACAAAGAACCAAAACACATAATAAGGAGGACGTGGCACAAGCAAGAGGTTGCAACTGTAACAAGACAAAGTCAAAGGGGTCCTTCTTCAATGACAAACTCTCCACATAAGTCTCATGATAACTTATAAGCTTTTATCATCCCAGCATAAGAGGAAGGTCAGTGATGTGGTCATGTCCTTCTTCGTAACTGCTCCTAGGTCTCATGGACCATCCCGGGAGAGAAGAAGATCACACATCATCTCGTCTTGGTACTTAACCAAGAACTTGGCTGGTCCTGGACTAGGATACCCCATAACTCATTTGGGGGCCTTAGATTACAACTAGGGTCTTATCCACCAAGGTACATAACCAAGGATCAATCCAAGCATCGAACAAGGATTCCCTGGAACACATCCAGAGGCCCTAGAACACATCTAGGGACTTATATCATCAACCACCAAGGTACACAACCGAGGATCAATCCTAGCACCGAGCAAGGATTCCCTGGAACACATCCAGAGGCCCTAGAACACATCTAGGGACTTATATCATCAACCACCAAGGTACACAACCAAGGATCAATCCAAGCACCGAGCAAGGATTCCTTGGAACACATCTAGGGACTTATATTATCAACTGCTTGGTCCTTGAACAAGAATCCCAACAATACACCAGGGCCCCTCACTAGGGTCTTTTGCCATGGCTCTAACTGCTTGGTCCCAGACCAAGAACCCCAGGAGTGTATTGGGGGCCCTAGATCTCAACTAGGGTCTTTGCCATCCTCCGGAGAATGGCTCTTGCAGCTGCATTACCTTTAACAACTTTTATGCAGCTTTTGTCACTTGTAAAATTTTCTGTTTACTTGTTGTCAATAAGTCACTGTCCATTCCTTTTCACTGGATGGTTTTGCAGATGATGTTGGGTACTTTGAATAGAAACCCTTCACAATCAATTAAATGGCATCTGCAATTCCCCAAAAATGTATACCAGGATATTTCTGAGAATCACTCCTAAAATACCATCCTTACTTTTCTCTAGTGACTTTTATGCAGATTGCATCACTAGTAAAACTTGCCCTTTTCTTTTTGTCAACAAGTCACTGTCCAATCCTTTTCATTGGGTGGCTTTGCCGATGATGTTGGGTACTTTGAATAGAAACCCTTCACAATCAATTAAATGTAAGCCTTCTCCTTTTCTGAAAATGTAGCATTAACACAATCCAGACTAATAAACGATCTGCAGATTCTATCCAGATATATCGAAATGCAATACCTTCTGATATCATGCTTTTTCTTTTGAAAAAATAGCTAAAGCAAATCTGTTCCCATCTCCAGCAGGACAGTAATTGCTTCGAATTACAATAACAAACGCCACAACAAAAGACTCATGGCAATGGGAAACAAACAATGTTCCCCATTTCATTGCATGATAACAGATATGAATTAATGTCCAATCCTTGGACGAATTATTTATGGTATTTCTAATGTCTATCATATTTATACAGGTTTTAACAAAAAATGAGTTTACCATTTGCAATTCATATTTTCTGATTGGTATCTTTCCTCGAAAGAAAATTTGTGGATTTCCTTCATTTTCACAAACATTGTTGGGTTTGGAAAACAAGGTTCCGTCTATGATTCTATGTGCTTACTTGTTTTTTCAAGCCAGACAGAAACGGATTATTTTTGTGCAAGTGTGTTGCATTAGATGCACTTTCAATGTCTTAAGGACACAGTCAACATTAGTTGCATCAAATTAATTATTTGAATAATTGAGACTAATATGAGATGTTTGAGTTGATGGAACAGGAATGTCGTACTTGGTGCATGGTGTCAGATAGGGAATGGACATTGGGGGTGATCCAATCAACCTCTGGGGAAGAATCTAATGTCATCCTTTCAAATGGCAATGTGAGCCCTAAATTAATTTTGATACCTACTGAGAGGAGCATTTCAAATATTCTGCTTTAACTGCCATTGTAATCATCTTTATTATTGATTTTTGATTTTATCGGATGCAGATTGTTACGTTATCAACAAGCATGCTATTACCTGCAAATCCTGACATCCTTGAAGGGGTGGATGATTTAATACAGCTAAGTTACTTGAATGAGCCATCAGTCCTACATAATCTTCAGCATAGATATGTTCAAGATATGATTTATGTAAGTGATCTTTATGTGGGTAAAAACTTCTTAGTTTCAGAAGTCAAGAGCATATTATATCTCTGCATACTGTGTGCAAAGTTCAAACACTTACTGTCAAGCATGCAGACCAAAGCAGGACCAGTTTTGGTTGCGATCAATCCATTCAAAGATGTTCCCCTTTATGGTAACAAGTTTATTGAAGCATACAGATTGAAACTCAGAGATAGCCCACATGTATACCAAATGGCAGATGCTGCATTTGGAGCAATGGTGAGAGGTGAGTAAAAGTCTCCATGTTAAGTATTCTGGGTGCTTTTGCAAAAGTTGTAGTTTTAAGTTTATCTGAAGTGTGTTCTAGTCAAGAAATTTCCTCTGTTCTGGTATCTTTTTTAAGCCAAGATTGATTGCTTTCTATAGATATCAATATGATTTTTTTAATGTTTTAATGATTTTCCTTGGCATGGATTTGTGCAGATGGAGTTAATCAGTCTATTATTATAAGGTGAGGTGTAAATAACTTGATGGATTCCCCATCTTCCGGGCATAAGAAATTCTGTGTTTTTCTTAGTATGAACTATTACACACATATTCTCTTTCAGATTGCTTTAAAATGCCACTCAAGAGCACTTACCCCAGATTTTATACTGTGGTAGAACCTTATGCTTCTTGGTTACAGACTGGGAAACACTTGTATTTTCATGTTTGCTTTAATGTCCAGAAACTGAATTTGATTGGATTGCTGATCAAGGTTCTTTAATTTATCCTAATATCTATTGTGAAGGAACTTGCAGCAATTATTTTTTAGCTTTATGCTAGTAGTAGTTGTTTTGTTATCAAATTCTAGGGCTTATATAGTCAACAGTCTTATGTCTTTGGAAGAGCTTTGTATTGGAAACATCCTTCATTGTTGAACATAGCCATAAATTAACGAAAGTTACTTTAAAAGTGAAAGGGATTTCAACAGTTAGATCATATATCTGATGAAAGAAAGGTCCATTAAATCATCAAAAGTGTAAAACTTTCATATAATCTGGTAATAAATTCTGAGAATGTAGTTCTAACATCCGAGCTTGATATTTGACTAGATTGGGAACCTCTTATATGAATCCAAAAATAGGGTGATTTCTGTTCAGTATTTTTATATTGTGGGGAACCTCTTGTATGAATCCAAAAGTTGGGTGATTGCTGTTCAGTAATTTTATATTTTGATATGTGTTGTGCTATGTCCACTATTTTTAGCAATGTTATTTCATAGTATTTAACCTTACGAGCTTCATTAAAGAGGACTCAGGGTTACCAGAAGCTCCCCCCCCCGCTTTGAAGCCCCGAAGCTCGATCCGGGCGGGTGCATCCTGGAAGCTCCCTTTGAAGCGCGACTCAATTTTTGGAAGCGCGCTTCGGGGCTCTTGAGCACGATTCCTGCCATTTTCGAAGCGTCCCCCTCCGAAGCGCGCTTCCGAAATTTGGAAGCGTGCTCCCAAATTTCTGAAGTGCGCTTCACAGGCGCTTCCGATGAAGGCCCATTTCACCCACCCTAGTAATTAATGTTAATGTTAAATTCTTAAAGTAAAAGGATGAAAATGAAAGATAAAGGAGAAATTTAAGTAAAAGGATGAAAATGAAAGATGAAGGAAAATGAAAATGAAACCATTTCACCCACCCTAGTAATTAATGTTAATGTTAAATTCTTAAAGTAAAAGGATGAAAATGAAAGATAAAGGAGAAATTTAAGTAAAAGAATGAAAATGAAAGATGAAGGAAAATGAAAATGAAATTTATTCTCCTTTATCTTTCATTTTCATCCTTTACTTAAATTTCTCCTTTATCTTTCATTTTCATCCTTTTACTTAAATTTTTAACATTACCATTAATTGTTTCAGGATGTTTGAGAGTGGTTCCAACCTCATTGGACTTCATATGGAGAAAGTAGAATTTTAGGTCTCATTCAAAATTCAGC
>JASDQU010191602.1:0-20083 GCA_032191745.1 Picea mariana
ATACATTGTGTTACATTGTTTACAATACAATATACATATAGGAGCCAACGACATCCAAAACCCTAACCCAATGACCTGGATTAGTCCAAAACCCTAATTCCTTAACCGGAAATAGAAAATCATCGGCAAAAAACCATGTGCCGAAAAACCACCTAAATATCATGTGGTCCCAGAAATATGTCTTCCCGGTGCGAAAAAAAATTTCGGGGGCACTACCCCCGAAACCCCACACGGGGGGCTTCTCCCCCCTACGCGCCCGATGCAGACGCCCAGACACTACTACTTGTGCAAAGAATATAACACATACCCAACATGTAAGAGGAATTCTTAGAAGGTTATACTTCTACAAGATTCCTCCTCTAGAATGTTCTTAGGTGATGGTAGAACTATATAAAGGGGTTCAATAAATGTGATGGGACATGAAGAAAATTATTATATTTGGAGCAGTAGCTCAATAGGAGGAAGCCCCTTTGAAGAGGCAAGTAAACAGGAGAGGATCCCTTCCATAATAGGATCCATTGTATGGTGTTTCCCTACCCTAAGGGTTTGATAGTAATAAAAGAGATTTTGCATATTGTTCTTGTATATCTATTCTGGTGCTTTTGTATTCAATCTTGGGTTTTTAACAAGTAGTATCAGAGCACTTTACTTGGCCAAAGAAGAGAAGAATTATTTGCTCTTTTTGCAGAATTGTTTCTAGGGAAGAAAAAGAGGGCGACGCACTTCAAGTTCATATCTGAAGATTTATGGGATGAATTTGGAAAAAACAATTGGGTATTTGAATTCCTCTATGAAAAATACCCAATTTCAAAAACAAAATCAGTCGAAGCGGAGTCCGGAAAGTGAAGTTATGAGCATTTTAAATTCAACAGTTTTTCAGGGTTTTCCAGAAAAAAAACCGCGATTTTCTGCAGTAATTTATTTTTAAACCCTTGTTCTATTTTTTGGGGTTTTCTATGATGGCGGAGGGACTAGAGAGTTCATAAATTTTCACAGGGTGCTCAAATGTCTATTTCCTCTCAAAACCTCAAAGAAATTATACAAATTACTGAAGCATTCAAATCTCAATTGTATGACACATTGTCTAGCACATTGCATGACAGGTTGCATAAACTTGTAGATGGCCTCAATGATAGTTTTTGTAGTATTCAAGATTCATTGGATAGTATGAAGGAGATGTTTCTTATGGAAGACATCAGGGATGAATATAATCAAGAAATATATGCTTGGTATGATTTTGAGGCCGATTGTGATGATTGGTATATGGATAGTTGTCATTTTTGGGATGACAACCACTTCCATATTTTATTTGGTGACTCTACTCCAACTTTTATAAAGAACATCAATGTCCCACATTAGGATCTATTTATAATAACCAGTGTATAGCCTGCATATTCTAAAATGGTATTGTTTCTTCCAGATCCAGCTTTGATCCTCTCCCACTATGTGGATGGATATTCTTATTTGGATCCACATGATAGGTGTCATTATTGGGAGCATCATTTCCAGTTGGTTATTGGGTGTCGATATCTTCTGTGTGGGGTTCACATGAGAAATTGGACATGGGACACTAGTTTACAATGGCGGTTGGACTACTTCAACATGGTGGTTGTTATCAATCCAAGAGTCACTCTTAGACTGCAAATTAGAGTAAGCTCGGTAACATAGAAATGAAAATGGATTAAAATAGTTTGAATAGGTGGATCAACAAGAGAAGACTAAAAAGGAGGGCATCAAACTGCTGCAAATACATTCCATTGGGCATGGAGCCATGACATCCTACCGATCAAAGGAAATCAAGTTTCCTACCGAACAAAAGGCTTATGCAAAGATGGATAAAAGAATACAAGGTACACAAAGAGAATAATAACCATAACAGAGATCCTTTCTGTAATATATATTGAAGAGTGATTGAACAATAAACTGTGATTAACAAGCAATTACCACAAATCCTTTGCAGCTCATGAATTCATTAACCAAAGGTAGCTTTTGATATTCAAAATCTGTAAATATTATTCAAGCAAGATGACAAGATATAATGATAACAAAGAACACAAAGTCTGATAAGAAACTCTCATGAATCTCTAATGGAAGAAATGTTAATTACAGCAGGCCCTCGGGCTTACAATTGAGCAAATAAACTGCTCATCTAGCACTCTCCCCTCTTGGATCATGAATCCAACCTCTTTCCTCAAGAGATATCCTTCATTAAATAAAAAATATCATCCAAATAACCTTAGGAGGTCGAATCCCATCTCCTTCATTGGATTCTAAGCCTTGGAGATAGGTGGCAACAATCAAAGACACAAAAATCCAACAAACTGTTAATTTTCAAGAATTTGTTGGAAGACATTAATAAAATGTCTCCACCTCATTGCATGAGGCCTTTTCTAGAGCTAAATCTTAGGTGTAGGTGTCCCTTGACATCTAAATGATCCTTGAGAATCCATTCGAACCCTCCTTGACATGTGGCAACCTCCCAACAAGGCGAATATCAAAACCATGACAGCTACAGGAAATTAGGTAGTGTAGTTGTAAAATAGTAGGTAGCGCCACTTCTATGTCTAATATCTCTCAAACCATAACACATTTTGAAAACCTAAGAGATTTTTTTGTTACTTGGCATGTTATGAACAAAAACCTCCTTCGGATTTCAAAAATACCTTCTCAATTGTTCATAATCAAAGTTTAAAGTTAGTGACTCAAAACTGGTAAAATAACTCTGCACAATTCATTTTCTTCTAGAATTCAGGTAGCGCCCGCCTGTGTGTCTGTGTGCGATTAGGTAGTGCAAATCCATGAGTGATTTTGATTCTTGGAACCTTGTGAGAGTTTTGCCAATTCTTGTTCTTGACACTTGCCACCTTAACCAATATTGTGCTAACACTAGGCCCCATGGGGGATGGCATGCTCCACGTGAGCTACCAAGAACCTGCAGAATAGTAGCCTTATCCATCTTATTCTCTATCTAGGAAACCAACAAGCCTGAGAGCATCTCTTCTCCTTATTTGAAATTGAAAAATAACTATTGCAAACTAACAGAAAGGAAATGCTAAAAAACGAGTTTATTTCTCCCTACTCCTACTCTAATCAAGTGTGTTTCTTCTTGATCAAGTAAGGTCGTGATTCCAATGAAACCATACAAGCATCTAATTAGCTAGTGAAATCCTTGATATGACAATGATGAATGCAGGAACCCATAGATTACTAATATGAAATTCAAAAGAACAGAACATCCAACCTTCATTTGACAAAAGTGTTCTGACAACTAAGTTTCTCAAAGATCCAAGATAATCAGCCAATGGATCAATAAAACTGAAAAGGAATACCTATTCCTTCTGTTTTAGCTGAACATCAGAAGATTTATGCATATCCTCATGCTGATCATGGCTGCCACCTACAACTGCCTGCAAATCCGAACATAGCTGCAAACTAACTTCACTGTTGATGATAGATTGTTTGTTGTTGTCTGCAGATCCAAGTTCAAATATAATGCATGCGGGATCATTGATTTGTAGAGATGATTGTTGAATGTCTTCAACAGTTTCCTAATAGATGATTTATTCAAAATATTGTTCTCCATCATAATCAGATTCATAACTGTCATAACTCGGTTGGTTGCTCCTCAAATCAATAGAGTGGATCTGCTCTTCTTCATCAGAGTATTCATCAACTATAGGTGATCCCAAGGATCCTTGGTCTTGCACAGAAAAATGAGGAATCCCCCGATATCTCTCTTCAATCTCAAGTGACAAGATATCATGGGAAACCTCTTGCAAGAAAAGAGAAAGATCCTCTTCTACAATTGGTTCTTCTTTCGAATCGAAGATATTGGATGCATAAGGTATAGGATATAATGAAATTGAATCCATGCAATCATAAGTACAATCATGACTGATATTTGGAAGGATTTCTTCTCGGGAATAAGAAAGAGAAAGAGTTTCATTTATATCTTCATTTGGACAGTGAATAAAATCATTTTGATCTTTATATTCAGCAGAGAAACCTAACAAATCTTGAGCACATTCTACATATCCCTCACAACAGTTATGAAAAATACTTTCAGAGGGATAAAACCTTTTGTAGTGTTCATTGAATACTTTGTGGAAATCCTTCAAGGATAAAATGATGTAAGGGGGTAATGAGAAATATCATTTACGTGCATCCCCATCCAATGAATACATGAACATTTTCATCAATATATCTTCATGATGGATGTCAAGTTGCTGCATCAAATTATGAAATTCATGAACATGCTCAAAAGGGTTGTCATCTTTACCTTCATAAAATCTGGGCAGCAGATCTTTCCATTCATCAATAAGAGGCACAGGATGTAGATAATCCTCTATAGCTGAGAAATTGAGTGGGGCAAACCTCCTGGCCAGGATAGCCTTCATAGCCATTTAATTGGTCTCATTCCAGTGGAATCACCAACATATTCTAAACAATGGAGTCGCCATGGCGAATGTGCATTCTTGAAGGTGTCCAACTTCAGTCACCATCTAAAGCTAGAGTTGTGCAATGTCGTTCTTCCCAGGGAGCTTTTCAATTTGCTCAAATTTGTCCTCAGCAACGATGCCAATTATGTTATCAATCCAAGAGTCACTCCCAGACTGAAAATTAGAGTAAGCTTGGTAACATAGAAATTGAAATGGATTAAAATAGTTTGAATAGGTGGATCAACAAGAGAAGAGTAAAAAGGAGGGCATCAGACTGCTGCAAATACATTCCATTGGGCATGGAGTCATAACATCCTACAGATCAAAGGAAATCAAGTTTCCTACCAGACAAAAGTCTTATGCAAAGATGGATAGAAGAATACAAGGTAAACAAAGAGAATAATAACCACATAATAGAGATCCTTTCTGTAATATAGATTGAAAAGTGATTGAACAATAAACTGTGATTAACAAGAAATTACCACAAATCCTTTGCAGCTCATGAATTCACTAACCAAAGGTAGCTTTTGATCTTCAAAATCTATAAATATTATTCAAGCAAGATGACAAGATAGAATGATAACAAAGAACACAAAGTCTGATAAGAAAATCTCATGAATATCTAATGGCAGAAATGCTAATTACAGCAAGCCCTCAGGCTTACAATTGAGCAAATAAATTTCTCCTCTAGCTCTCTCCCCTCTTGGATCATGAATCCAAACCCTTTCCTCGAGATATCTCCTTCCTTAAATAGAAAATAGAATCCAAATAACATTAGGAGGTCGAATCCCATCTCCTTCATTGGATTCTAAGCCTTGGAGATAGGTGGCAACAATCAAAGAGACAAAAATCCAACAAACTGCTAATTTTCAAGAATTTGTTGGAAGTCATTAATAAAATGTCTCCACCTCATTGCATGAGGCCTTTGCTGGAGATAAGTATTAGGGTCAGGTGTCCCTTGACACTTAACTGATCCTTAAGAATCCATTCAAACCCTCCTTGACATGTGGCAATCTCCCAACAAAGCGAATATCAAAACCATGATCGCTACAGGAAATTAGGTAGCGTCGTTGTAAAACAATAGGTAGCTCCACTTATATGTCTAATATCTCTCAAACAATAACACATTTTGAAAATGGAGAGAGGTTTTTGTTATTTGGCATGTTATGAACAAAAACCTCCTCCAATTTTTAAAAATACCTTCTCAATTGTTCATAATCTAAGTTTCGAGTTAGTGACTCAAAATTGGCAAAATAAATCTACACAATTCGTTTTCTACCAGAATTTAGGTAGCGCCCGCCTGTGTGTCTGTGTGTGATTGGGTAGTGCAAATCCGTCAATGATTTTCATTCTTGTAACCTTGTCAGAGTTTTTTCAATGCTTGTTCTTCACACTTGTCACCTTAACCAATCTTGTGCTAACATTAGGCTCCATGGGAGATGGCATGCTCCCGGTGAGCTACCAAGAACCTACATAACAATAGCCTTATCCATCTTATTCTCTGTCCAGGAAACCAACAAGCCTGAGAGCATATCTACTCCTTATTTCAAATTGAAAAATAACTAGTGCAAACTGACATAAAGTAAATGCTCAAAAACGAACTTATTTCTTCCTACTCCTACTCTATTCAAGTGTGTTTCTTCTTGATCAAGTAAGGTCATGCTTCCAATGAAACCATACAAGCATCTGATTAGCTAGTGAAATCCTTGATACAATAATGATGAATGAAGGAACCCATAGATTACTGATATGAAATTCAAAAGAACATAACAACCAACCTTCATTTCACAAAAGTGTTCTGACATCTAAGTTGCTCAAAGATCCAAGATAATCAGCCAACGGATCAATAAAAATGAAAAGGAATACCTCTTCCTTCTGTTTTAGCTGAACATCAGAGGATTTCTACATATCCTCATGTTGATCATGGTTGCCACCTACTGCCTGCAAATCTAAACATAGCTGCAAACTAACTTCACTACTGATGATAGATTGTTTTTTGTTGTCTACATATCCAGGTTCAAATATAGTGCATTCAAGATCATTGATTTGTAGAGATGATTGTTGAATGTCTTCAGCGGTTTCCTGATAGCTGATTTCTTCAAAATACTATTCTCTATCATAATTAGATTCATAACTATCATAACTTGGTTGGTTGCTCCTCAAATCAGCAGAGTGGATCTTCTCTTCTTCATCAGAGTATTCATAAAATATAGGTGAGCCCAAGGCTCCTTGGACTTGCACAAAAAAATGAGAGATCCCCATATCTCTCTCTTCAATATCAAGTGAAAAGATATCAAGGGAAACCTCTTGTAGGAAAAGAGAAAGATCCTCTTCTACAATTGGTTCTTCTTTCGAATCGGAGATGTCGAATGCATAAGGTACAGGATATAATGAAACTGAATCCATGCAATCATAAGTACAATCATGACTGGTATCTGGAAGACTTTCTTCTCGGGAATAAGAAAGAGAAAAAGGTTCATTTATATCTTCATTTGGATAGTTAATAAAATCATTTTGATCTTTATATTCAGCAGAGCAATCTAACAAATCTTGAGCACATTCTACATATCCCTCACAGAAGTTATGACAAATAATTTCAGAGGGATAAAACCTTTTGCAGTGTTCATTTAATACTCTATGGAAATTCTTCAAGGATGAAATGTTGGAAGGGGGTAACGAGAAATACCATTTACGTGCATCCCCATCCAATGAATACATGAACATTGTCATCAATATATATTCATGATGGATGTCAAGATGCTACATCAAATTATAAAATTCATGAACATGCTCAATAGGGTTGTCATCCTTGCCTTCATAAAATATGGGTAGCAGATCTTTCCATTCATCAATAAGAGGCACAAGATGTGGATAATCCTCTATAACTAAGAAATCAAGTGGGGCAAACCTCCTAGCCAAGATAGCCTTCATAGCCATTTAATCGGTCTCATTCTAGTGAAGTCACCAACATATTCTGAACAATGGAGTCACCATGGTGAATGTGAAATCTTGAAGGTGTCCAACTTTAGTCACCATCTAAAGATGGAGATATGCAATGTCGTTCTTCCCATGGAGTTTTTCAATTTGCTCAAATCCATCCCCAACAACGACACCAATTATGTTATCAATCCAAGAGTCACTCCTAGACTGCAAATTAGAGTAAGATTGGTAACATAGATATGCAAATGGATTAAAATAGTTTGAATAGGTGGATCAACAAGAAAAGAGTAAAAAGGGGGGCATTAGACTGTTGCAAATACATTCCATTGGGCATGGAGTCATAACATTCTACAGATCAAGAAAAAATAACAATGTGCCCTGGTGTAGGCCAACAATAGACGTTTAATGTCTGGATCGATTTCGATTGGCCAACAGAAAACCCTCTCCCCTTTGGAACTCAAACTCATGGTGAACTCCGCTAGGGTTTGAGCGGAAGTCAGCGGAAATGAGCTCGGCTGGAGGAGGAGTGGCGGCTCCTCCCCCTCCATCCACTGAAGAAGCTGCCTTCGCCCGCCTGGTGAATGCCTATGGAAATAAGAAATTCTCTGACCCACCACCGAAATTTGTTAAAAAATTAGATGCCATTCCAGAAATCGCTTTGCCATCAGAGAAACCTATCCAGTTGGCCGTATCTTTGGTGGATCGTGCCCTAATAGGACAGTTTATTGGTCTCTAGCCGACTCCCCATTCCGCTGACGCCTGGGTTCAGAATAACTGGAGACCTATGATATCCCAAGGAGTCTCATGCTATGCGATCGGACGAGGGTACTTTCTGTTTGATTTTGTCTCGAAATTCGACAGGGATCTGATTTTCCGAAGTGGTCCTTATTTTATGGGTCCACAGGGGCTCTATCTGAATAGATGGACCCCTGATTTTGACCCGAATAAGGATATCCCCAAAGCGGTACCAGTTTGGGTTCGTTTACCAAACCTCCCCATGCACTGTTGGGGAGAGGAATATCTCAGAGCCATAGGAAATGGGCTTGGTAAATATATTGATCAAGCTGGCCCTAAAGGACAGTATTCCTTTGCCCGAATCTGTGTTGAAGTAGATTTGGAGGCAGATTTACTAGAGGCAATCAAGATTACGGTTAAAGGATGGCAGCATTACCAACAACTGGACTACAAACAGCTACCCTTTAAGTGTAGGCACTGCCATGAATATTGGCACTTTCAAAGGCACTGCCCCAAATTATAGGAGCCAGAGGTAGGGAAAGGGTCGGAGGAAGGCTGGCAACAAATGAAGAAACAAAAGGCAAACCCAAGAAGAAAGGGCGCTAAGGTCTCTGAACCCCAGGCCAACGCTCCTCCTTCGAAGGATCCTAAGTCCTCTAAAAATCAGAAGGAAATCCAGATTTCAAAATTCAGGAATAGCTTTACAGCCCTTGAAGAACAAGAACCACCAGACAAGGCGATTGAAGAAGGAGAAATACCTCCATCATCTGCCAATCCTCTGGGTGAAGGATTTCAAGATAAAGGAACCATGAATGAGAAATCCTTAGATCAGCAAGATAAGGAGGACCCTCATGTGGAAATGGCATCTGAAGAAGGATCAGAGGAGGATGATATGGAAGAAGAGGACATAGATCAAACGAAGTCAGTTAAGAAGGATAAGAGAGGAAGGAAAATAGACAAAGAAAGAAGGGAGACAACTGCTTATTGGGATAAGCTAGCTGGAGTACAGTCTACTATTGAAAAACACCTGAATTCCAGAAATACCAGACATCAGGGAAATGCTGTGAAAGGGGCAGCGTCCAATCCAAAAGGTAAATAATGTAGATCGTCTCCTGGAACTATAGGGGGCTAGGAAGCAAATCGAAAATGTTATCTATGAAATATCTTATCAGAATATCGATGCCTCATATCCTCCTTATCCAGGAGACAAAAATGGAAGAGCAATCTTTCCTCCAGGTTGCTCATTCATTCTGGTTTAATGCACAATGTATAGAGGTTAGTTCTCGAGGAGCGTTAGGAGGTTTGGCAATGCTCTAGGACCCCTCTAAGGTTGAATTAGTAAGCTCGGTAACAAATATTCATTGGATTTTTACTGAAATTCTATTTAAAGATTCTAATCTCCGGTTAAGTATTTTTAATGTGTATGCTCCTATAGCTCTCTTCGAGAAGCAATATTGTTGGAATTCCCTAAACGATCATATGGTAAACTCTCATCTCGATAATTATATAGTAGCAGGTGATCTTAACTTAACCCTTTCTGCCCTGGAAAAAAGAGGAGGAAATGTGATTAGAGATCCGTCTAGGGAGTGGGTTGAATATCTTATAGCTAATTGGGATCTGGAGGATATTAAGACTGCTAAAGGGATTTACACTTGGACAAATAGAAGGCTGGGCCCAGGACATATTGCTGCCCGTCTTGATCGGTTTTTGGTCCAACATTCCCTTCATCTCCATGGGATGGATCTTGTTTCTTCTATTATAGATTTCAGCGCTTCTGATCATAAGCCTATAGTGCTCTCATTTGTCAAAGATAAAAATATGGGACCTATACCTTTTAGATTCAATCCCTCTTGGATCTTTATGGATGGTTTCTATGACATTGTAGATTTAGCCTGGCGCACTAATGTTAGAGGGTCGAATTTCCATGTATGGGAAGAAAAGCTACGAATCTTGAAAAAATCTTTGAAAGATTGGGCTAAACAACATAAGACGCCAAAGCAGCAAAGGCTTGAAGATGAGAAGGAATTGGAAGATTTTCATTTCAGATCGGAAGGCTTTCTAGACCAACCTACGAAAGATAAAGAATTACTTCTTCACAATAAGCTGCATGATGCCTGCAGACTCGAAGAAAGTTACTGGAAAATCAAATCAAGAAACCATTGGCTGCATGACGGGGACAGAAATACCAAGTTTTTTCACAAACAGGCTGAGATAAGAAAGCATTTTAATTCTGCTCCGAAGATTGAACATCTAGGAAATCAGCTCACTGCCTTCAATGAAATTAAAAAAGAAGCTCATAACCACTTTAAGGAGATATATTTGGAGTCATCTCCTGAATTAAATCTGAGCAATATGGAAATTTTAGATCATATCCCTTCTCTAGTTTCATCCCATTCCAATGCTCTGCTTATGCACCCTGTCTCTCTGGAAGAAGTCAAATCTGTTGTTGAATGTATGAGCCTCGATAAAGCACCTGGGCCAGACGGGTTTACTGCCCGGTTTCTCATCTCTTGTTGGACCATCATCCACAGGGATCTTCTGAAAATGGTCAAGAAGTCTCAATCATGCAATAAAATTGGAGGAGGAACTAATTCCTCTTTTCTTGCTCTCATTCCTAAGGAAAAAGGAGCTTCATCCTTTGCAAGATTTCATCCGATTTCCCTATGCAACATTGGATATAAAGTCATCACGAAGGTTCTACCCAATAGGCTGAAAGCTGTTTTGCCGGGCATTATTCCTGAGAACCAGGGAGGATTTATCCAAGGAAGGCATATTTCTGACAATATTGTCCTTGTTCAGGAAGCTATTCATTCTAGCATCAACAAAAAGGAGAAAGGTATGGTAATTAAATTAGATTTGACTAACACCTTTGACAGGGTTCGACATGCCTTTTTGTTTCAAGTAATGAGAAGATTTGGATTTGATCCTAGAGTTCTCTCTTTGGTTAAAGCTTGTATAAGCATGCCCTGGATCGCCCCCCTGGTAAATGGAAGAGCAGCTGAATTTTTCCAGGCCTCGCGAGGTCTGTGCCAAGGTTGTCCCCTTTCTCCCTTGTTGTATGCTATTCAAGCCGCCGCTCTTAGCTTTCAATTGGAACACAGTAGAATCCATCAAGATCTACTAGGATTAAGGATCGTTAAAGGGGTCAAAGAAGTTAATCACACCCAGTTTGCTGACAACACTCTTCTCCTTGGAGAAGTGAGCCCAAATGTGGAAAAAAAGTTCAAATTGGTTCTGGATGACTATCAAGATGCTTCGGGAAGCCTAATTAACTATTCCAAGAGAAAAATATATAGCTGGAATTTCTCCCTGATTGAATTGCATAATTTGGCTCGAATTCTGAAAATTGAAGGTAATTACCTATGGACATATTTCACTTATTTGGGAATCCCAATCTTTAATGCAAAACCGAAAGTCTCCAGTTGGGGCCTGTTGATTGAAAATATGCAAGCAAAAATCAAAGCATGGGGAGAATCTTGGCTGAACTTAGTCGGGAAAACTGTGCTCCTTAAATCCGTTCTAGCTAGTATGCCAGTCTTTCAAGGCTCTCTTCTTCTAGCCCCAAGTACAGTTCTTGGCAAAATTGAAGTGCTCCTGCAGAGATTCCTATGGAAAGGGGGGAAGCATAATGAAAATAGACTCCCTTTTGTTAACTGGACAAAGGTCACAGCTCCCTTGTTGGAAGGTGGGCTGCAGCTTCGAGACCTTCGTGCTCAAAATTTAGCATTGGGAGCAAAGCTACTATGGAATATGGTCACTGGGAATTCAACCTGGAGTAAGAAGGCACTCTGGAAGAAATATTTTTCCGGATCAAGACTTCGATGTTTGGATAAGAGTCCAAAAGTGGTTAAGGGGTCTCCCTTGTTCTCCCTTTGTTCGAAATCTTTGACCTTCTTCTCTCAAGCTCTTACTTGGTCTCCGGGAAATGGTAAGAAAATCAGGATTTGGGAAGACTCCATCCTCGGACATCCCCCACTTGGGACCTTGGAAGGAATGGAAGGGATAAGGAGACACCTCTCAAGTACCGGGAAAACTACGTTATCAGCCATTTCCAGATGGACTTCGGATGACAAACAGCTATGGGTAGGATGGGAAATATCGGACTGTCCGTCTCATTTATTAAACGAACAGGCATTGCTCTTCCATTGTTTGTAGGGGAAATCTCCTATAGATAATCATCTGAAGGATGCTAGATGTTGGGGATCCAAATCCGAGCTTTATTCAGTAGCTGAAGGCTACAAATGAATCAAGGCTATCCCCCATGCGCCCTCCTCTCCAGGGGTATGGAAGTTTGTCTGGTCTAGTAAATCCCTTCCTAAAGTTGATCATTTTACTTGGTTATTGGATCACAATAGTGCTCTTACAGCCGAAGTTCTGTGCCGGAAAGGCTGGGAAGGCCCTTCCCGATGTCCTCTTTGTTTGGCTAATGAAGAGATGACCTCCCATCTTTTTCTCTCCTGCCCCTTCGCCCAAGAAGTATGGGGCCTTATGACCTCCCCTTGGTCAATTTCTTTGCAGTTTGAAGAGGTCTCCTCTCTTTTCAGTAATTGGGCTCTTACCTCCCCTGTTTCCTCTCATTTGAAGGACTTTTTAGGACTCTCATGGCTGATTTTGCCAAAATTTATATGCTAGAAACTTTGGCTTGAACGAAATAATAGGATTTTTCGAGGTATCTGCTCTAGCTCTGATGGGTGACTTTCTACATTCTCAGCTTGCTAAATTCATTTGTTCCCCTCTCAATTCCTTTGAATAATCTTGGTTCCTCCCCTTGAACCCAGGTAAACTCTCCGAGTCAGGCCAGGACCCCAAGTTGCAGGCTTGGGAAATCAGAAAGAATAGCACTGAATTCCTGATCTGGAAAAAAAAAGTAGGAAGACACCTGCTGGTTTTTGACGGTGCTTCAAAAGGGAATCCAGGGAAGGCAGGAGGAGGAGGGGGGATTTTTGATCCTGGAGGAAATTTGATTTGGAAGTTTTCCTGGGGCTTAGGAATGGAAACCAATAATGTGGCGGAGGCTCTTTCATTATGGCAAGGACTGAACCAAGCCTCGCATCTAGGAATTACTGATCCAACAGTTGTGGGGGACTCTATACTGATCATTCAAGCGGTCATCACCCAAAATCTTCTACACTCCTGTCACCTGAAGCAAGTGATGAAACGCATTCTAGCTCTGCTGCCAAAGTTCAGTGATATTGGTTTTTACCATGTTCTTCGTGCTAATAATGAAATAGCGGATCAAGATGCTAATGAAGCCGTCTCCCTAAGCAAGGGATCTCTTAAACTCAATAATTCTCTTAGTCTGTGTCTTTTTCCCTAGGCACATTGCCTCAATTGATCTCAGGAGCAATCTGAGCTCTCCTGGGGGAGTTCTGAACGTGGAATGGATACTTTTCAAGAGGAATCTGTTAATACATTTGCATAGGTTGATGAGCAATGGATTGAGCGATTATATGGCTCCCTCTGAAGGCTTTGGTTCCTCCTCTCAGGACTCTTGGGCAGGAACGGAGGACAGGATTACAGATATGCGTAGAAGGGTCCACCGTCGTGGCCAAACTCTTCAGAAGCCAAAGGAGCATGAGGGAAATCGTCTGGAGGAGAATGAAACTAGGATGCCTGATATAACAGACATTCTGCATGCCAGGTTGGAAGAGACTGAGGTGTGTAAGCTTTCTGAAGGGCATCATAGGTGCAAGGGAGATCATATGACGACATCTGCTGTTGTTAATTAAGTTGCTCGGGCTCTGGATTCTAGCGTTTGGTTGCTTTTAGGTGTTAACTTCAGCGCAAGACTGTATAAGCCTGATGTGTCACTACATGCTGTTAGTTTTTTGGTTCAAAGAAAGATCTGATTTACTTTCAGGCTTTTAAGATGTAAACCTTATGTGGCTCAGCCACTGTTTTTTATTAAATAAAAAACCTACTCGCTATTGTTAAAAAAAAAAACATTCTACAGATCAAAGACAATCAAGTTGTCTACCAAACAAAAGGATTATGCAAAGATGGATATAAGAATAGAAGGTAAACAAAGAGAAGAATAACCACATAATAGAGATCCTTTCTGTAGTATAGATTGAAGAGTGATCGAACAATAAACTGTGATTAACAAGCAATTACCACAAATCCTATGCACCTCATGAATTCATTAACCAAGGCATCTTTTGATCTTCAAAATCTGTAAATATTATTCAAGCAAGATGACAAGATAGAATGATAACAAATAAAACAAATTCTGATAAGAAACTCTCATGAATCTCTAATGGCAGAAATGATAATTACAATAGGCCCACAGGCTTACAATTGAGCAAATAAACTGCTCCTCTAGCACTCTCCCCTCTTGGATCATGAATCCAACCCCTTTCCTCAAGAGATGTCCTTCCTTAAATATAAAATAGCATCCAAATAACCTTAGTATTTTGAATCCCATCTCCTTCATTGGATTCTAATCCTTGGAGATAGGTGGCAACAATCAAAGAGACAAAAATCCAACAAACATCTAATTTTCAGGAATTTGTTGGAAGTCATTAATAAAATGTCTCCACCTCATTACATGAGGCCTTTTCTAGAGATAAATATTAGGTGAAGGTGTCCCTTGAAATCTAATTGATCCTTGAGAATCCATTCGAACCCTCCTTGATATGTGGCAACCTCCCAACAAGGCAAATATCAAAACTGTGACCGCTACAGGAAATTAGGTAGCGCCGTTGTAAAACAGTAGGTAGTGCCACTTCTATGTATAATATATCTCAAAACATAACACATTTTAAAAACATGGGAGAGTTTTTTGTTATTTGTCATGTTATGAACACAAACCTCCTCCGGTTTTCAAAAATACCTTCTCAATTGTTCATAATCAAAGTTTCAAGTTAGTGGCTCAAAACTGGTAAAATAACTCTGCACAATTCATTTTCTGCTAGAATTTAGGTAACGAATTTAGGTAGCGCCCGCTTGTGTGTCTACGTGTGATTGGGTAGTGAAAATATGTGAGTTATTTTGATTCTTGGAACCTTGTGAGAGTTTTTTCAATGCTTTTTCTTGACACTTGGCACCTTAACCAATCTTGTCCTAACAATGGCTTCCATTTCTCAATGGGACCTTGGTTCTCTAGTCTACTTCATCACTATGGTCCACACTTATCCATGGGACCCTAGTATATGGTTGTACATCAAGCATTGAGGATAACTCTTTCTTAAGGGGGGTGGAATGTTAGGTAGCTAGAGAGGTAGTGGGGGGGGGCAAAGGAACCATTGTGATAATAGTGGAGGCAATTCAATGTAAGGTGGACTAGGTCCACTATATTATTAAATAAGGCCCACTATGGTAGTTAGATATAATAAATGTAATAGGACTTCTTAGAAGGTTATACTTCTAGAATATTCCTCCTCTAGAATGTTCTTAGGTGATGGTAGAACTATATAAAGGGGTTCAAGCAATGTAATGGGACATGAAGAGAATTATTATATTTGGAGAGGTATATCAATAGGAGGAAGCCCCCTCGAAGAGGCAAGTGAACAGGAGAGGATCCCTTCCATCATATGATCCATTGTATGGTGTTTCACTACCCTAAGGGTTTGATCGTAATAAAAGATATTTTGCATATTTTTCTTGTATATCTGTTGTGGTGCTTTTGTATTCAGTTTTGGGTTCTTAACAAAACTACTAGTTGGCTTGTATAGATCTGCAAAGAATATAGCCTCTAACAAGAAGAGAGATCATTGTCACCACGCTTCCTGGTTTGCACATTTATTAGTTGGTGCTCGTGGGAGAAAGAGAAGGCAGTAAAAAGAAAGAGAATTTAGAATCCTATGCAAATAAATATTAGGACACAGTGAAGGGTCTTGTAGATTGGATGGAAGTACAAGCAAGAAGAAGATTGATCTGGTAAGTAGTGGATAATTCTTTTATGGCTTTGAGTGTGCTGTCATGGAATTGATGTTAGACTATATTGTTGGAGTAAGGCAACATTCAAGACATAGAGTAATATTGGCTTGAGGTAAGGAAATCCTCATATTATCTATTGGGAGTAGTTTCTTGGTTTGTTAAAAAAATCCATAGTTTGATTGGGCCCAAGAGAGTAGATTCAATTTTTTAGAGAGAGGATTACTCATATCTTTTTGCAAATTTGTAAGGGAGATATAAGGGTAACACTTGTATTTTTTTCTTGAAATTTCAGAGTTGTAAGTGTTAGCACTAGGAGTCACCTTCAAATTGCATGGAAGGTGATCCCAGTACCCATCAAGTTGTAAGTGAATGTAAGGGTGTTTAAAGGGTCAAATGGAAAAGGACTCAAGTGATAATGTTCTAACTCAGATAACAAGGATGGCATGCACCAAAAAATAAGGTCTTGGCTAATTTCAATCAGTAGTTTGAGAGTAAGTATGAATAGAGGGAAGACTTGAATGAGAGAAGTGTAGGGGCTGCTGTAAACATCAGGTCCACAAAAGCCTAAGGAGGAAAGTTTCTTAACACAAGATCTTCTTGAACTGAGAAACTAAGGAAAATAAATAAATATCATGATAACATAATGATCAAACATCCATCATAACATTACCACAATCATTCATGTGAATCATTCAAAGCATGAAAATTTAGCATCAGAAGCAAATAGGTTGAAAGAGAAGCTGATTTCTATTAGTCAAAAAGTCTTAAGTCTATTACATCACTAGATCACAGTTACTTCATCAAAATATTACAGTATAAGGGAGCCTTGCTCAACCATGCGAACCTACTAAAGAAAATGATATATCTATTTATAACAAAAGGGAGGCAACAGCTGGAGGTACAAGCTGGCCTCCTTCCCTTGAAAAACTCTAAATATTTATTTGATCTAGCAACTTATCTAACCACCTATGCTATAAAAATAGGAAAATGTTGGTGACTAATCCAACTGAATTACACACTTATTCGATTCCCTTTTGTTGCGTAGCTCCCTATTTTCCATGTGTCTTTCAAAGCATGTGGTTGTCTTCATGATGGCAGTTGTTGCTTCTCCATTCTTCTTCATCATCAACTTATCCAAAAGTTGTTAGCTTGGTCCTCCTAGATCCCTAGTCTTTATTGGCAGCTTCCTTGGGTAGCAAATCTGGGTAGCGCACTACAAGGAGAAAAGGTAGCATCATTGTGTTGCATATGTGTACAGACTCTACTCTCTGTGCAATATTAGGTGGCACATGTAGGTAGCGCCTCTGTGGTGTTCCTGTGTGCAAACCTTTACCCTCTGTGAAATATTCGGTAGCGCCACTTACTCTGCGTCTGTGTGTGAATTATTTGCCCTCTGTGAAATATTAGGTAGCACCATTGGGTAGCGTTACTTATGATGCGTCTATGTGTAGGTTTGGGTAGAATTACAAAAACGCAGTGCCTTCAATCCTTGAACATGTGAAAAATAATTTGTGGTTTTTTATGATGAAAAAATCGTTTTAATCAAGAGCCTTGACTACACAATAGGTAATGCCTTCTACCAATGGAGAAGCTAGCACTTAGAAAAAACCCAAAACCCAAATAGTTAAGCGCTTAGAAGCCTGTATGGATGGAAGAGATAATATTTTCATATTGGTTAACCCTCCCAAAAAGATAAATCCTCAAAAAATGGGGCTTACCCTTTACCAGTTATTTTGTCATTTTGACACTTAACATCATACTCTTTTGGTAGAAAGAGGATCTTCAATTGACACATCAGACTTCTTCTTCTTAGCATTGACGGGCTTCTTTGGTGTAGTTGTTCTCTCCTTAGTTGTTGGTTTGTCACCCTCAATGGAAGCTTCAACCAACACCTATAAATTTCTTTGGGCTACCTCATCTTGAAAGTGCTTCAGCTCTGCCTTTAGCTTCCTGTTCTGAGACTGAAAGTCTATGTTCTATTTGTAAAGATTCTTTAAATGTATATGAAAGGGATTATCTCTTCTTGTTGTGAACCTTTCCAAGTCAAGGGTGTAACTGTAGCCATCCATAAGCTCTTTCATCTGAGCCAAGTAGACCTTATTTTCTACTTTAAGACGAGCTATTTATTTTCTTTCATCTCTAAGCTTCTTGATAAGTCTTTTGTAGGTTTGATTGTCACGAGGAATAGTGGCATGCACAGTCTCACTAGGATTTCTCTCATAATCCTCTTCCTCCTGCATGGGAATTGTCTTGTCTACCTCATCAGGTTCTTTAATGACTTTACTTTTATTCTTCTTTATCTACACAAGGGTTTCATCTTTTCTTTCAACGGGCTTCTCAATTCCTTTATCAGAGGTTTCTTCTTTCCTCTCCAAAGGTATTTTAGTACCTTTACCCTTACCCTTTGGTACAGGGGTTTATTTTTTCCCTTCAGTAGGTTGAGAACTACCTTTACCCTTCTTCCTCTGAATAAGGGTTTCTGATTTCTCCTCCACTAGATTTTCAATGCTTTTTCCTTTCTTCTTTTGAATAGGGGTTTCTGGTAAGGACTACTATTTGAAAACCTCTTTAGGAATTGATGACCTTGTGAAAGGTCTTTTACCCTTGATTTCGATTGATGGAGGAGAAGAGGGAAATAGAAGATTCTTCTCTCTCTTGGATGTAGCTTTGGTAGAAGAAGGCATCTCTTCTAACCCTGGTGGAGGAGGTGGTGAAAAATATCTGTGTGGAGAAGGACAAACTTCCTCCTCAGTTTTTGTGACCTGCTTGCTGATCTCTAGAACTTAAACAGGGGATTTTCCCTTTCTCTTCCTACAGGTCCCTACTTTAGAAGTACTGGTGGGTGAAAAAGGACTCGCCCTCTGTAATTGAGGAGTTAGTGCAATATCCAACTTAAAATGAGAATTAACAATAAAATTCTCCCACAAAATCTCTTTTTTAACCAATTCCTTAGAGACCAACATTCTGATTAGTCCAGAGAGGAAAAGGATAGAATCCACATCCTTGGATTTGGCTTGTATCATGTCTGACATTTTACCCATGCTCCTCAACAAGTAATAGGGAATATTCATCTCAACCTTACCAGTAAAATGTACCAACAACCTTATATGGTACTGATATAATGTGTTAAATCTCCCTTCGCAAGTAGAATATATTTGTATGATCTTCAATAATCTATCAAATTGTTCAATCAATTGACTCCTTGGCATACTTTTTGACAAATCATTGGCTTGATATTCAGGTTTAAAGAGATCCTTTTCATATGTTGAACTTAAAACCATGGATTTGAACCACTTTTCACCTATAATGGAGATCCATGTTGCAGCTGAGATAGAGGCTTCAGTGACCTCAAACTCCAAATCACCAACCTTGGTTTTCCTTCCATCAAACTACAATGAAAATTGTCTTGTTACCTCTGGATGGCCTCTCTGCATGTTATGACAGAAAGAGAGGCACCCTACTCTTTGAAAGGCCTCTCTTGCTATGGGTTCTGTATCAAAAAGATACATGTCCACCAGTTCTATCCTAACCACCTTGCCACCTTTGTGTGTCTTCCTCGATTGAGGAGTCTCCATGGCTAAAAAATGAGGGTTTTTAAGAGGCTTAGAGGATGGTAATGACCAGGAAGGCTTTGAATCAGACTTCAAATATATAAGGCTGACCCTTTTAGACAGACTGATGCCAGTAGGTGACTTTAGGAATTACACCCTTAGGCTTATATAGGTATTCTAGAGTGTAAACAGTGAGGGAGTAATCCAGAAATGGCCCTTTGCAATTCAATGAAAATGCTAAACTCAAAGATGAAAGGAAACAAGGAAGGCAGAGAAGGTTTATGCAACGCCTCTGGGTAGCACAATGCATACATAGAGGATAGGATATTTACAGGCTTGCGATCTAAATGACTGAGGCAGGTAGCAATAAATTGACTTAGACGCAGGCAATGAAGATACAGGCCAGAAAAAGAAAGAAGACCAGGCTACCATGCGAAGGCAAGCCCCTTACGACTGTGTAAACTTGGCCAACCAAAACCTGAGCGCAAATTCCTTGTGAAAAATAATATGCAGAGGGGGGGAAACACGGGATACCTGTGA
>JASDQU010191602.1:20183-32622 GCA_032191745.1 Picea mariana
GGCAGTGTTTCCAATTCAAAAAATGATTAGAAAAGTAAGCAAGGATGAATAGGCATGCTTATGAGGTCATGAGTGAGGAGAGAGGAGAGTCACATCAATCGATTCATGGGAGGGGTCGACCTAGGGAAAAGTCATGAAGGGGACCAAAATGAGTCATGAGCTAAAATGGTTCAAGGATCAAAACCAATTTGAGGATCAAATTATAGCTAAGACTCAAAAACTTTAATCATATAAGGGGTCCTACCAAACATAAATTTTAAAGGGATGAGACCTTAAAAGAAAAATTAGAATCTAAGGCTCGAAAAAAGATTGAAAACAAACTAAAATACCCAAAGCAATTCAGTGTGATAACAATAAGATTGAAAATTTTGTATGGAGTTAGAAGGGAGTTTTCTCCATTCTAATTGATTGTATTAGGAGTTATAAGATGTATTTTTTTTCTTTTTTTAAATATATATAAAGGCATCATAAGGGTTCTTGCACTAAATTTTTTTTGGAGTTATAAGGCGTTTTCGTTTTTTGCAAAATTGTAATTGTTGTTATAAGGATTTTTTGGAAGTTATAAGGGGTCCAACATACTTGATAAAACTACTTTTTGTATCAAGTCCAAGACCTGCTAGAAATTGAATAAGGGGGTATTAGGATATTTATGTGTGTGTGTTAGTCATTATTGGTGTTTTGTCATAATGGTGGTTTCATTTCATTATCTTGCATTTTTTTGGCACTCATATGCAATGACGACAATAAAAAAAATCCAGTCATGAAAAGAAGGCCAAAAATAAAAAATACACAAGCACTCTAATCATTGAAGGACAATTCCAATTAGATTTTTTCTTGATGTTTGATTAGCTTCCCTAATTCTATAATACAATAGTTCTTTTGCATTTGTAATAAGTCTTTTGACTTTTTGTTGAAGTAAGATTTTGAAGTTGTAAGAAAGCATTTTTTACTCATGTTTTTGTACAACCCGCATGAAATGGAATAAGGGGGTTCTCAAAGAGGTCACCTTCATAGTTTTTAAGGTTTTCTAAAAGAAGTATTCACACTTTTTAAGTCTTACAACTCTTGCATATTTATCACACTTCATAATGGTTAGGATTGAAGAAATATTTACTCTACTACACACATTAATCAACTCAACTTTGGAATCTACGATTTCAATAAACAAAATCACTCTCAATACAATGCTCACCTACTTACAAGTCATGCATAGAAAGGTTGATATGTTCAAAGTTTTAAAAAAAATGTTATCGGATGAATTGAGTCTCCTTCAACATCAACAATATGATCTCATATTTCTTCAACATAATCCATTATTTGGATTACCTATGGACAATGAACAAGAGGACATTGAGCATGTTCCAAATATGAATCAATTCAAGGAATTTGATGTAAATAATGAATATGAATTACATGGTGACACTCAAATAAGAGATGAAGACACGAAGGTGAATAATGAACTTAAGAAACATGAAGATGAGTTGAATAAAGTCACTGAAAATACAGAGAATGACATCATGATCAATACAACTAAGGATAAGCTTAAGTATGATGCAGCTAAAATTGTCAGACCTTGGGAAGAATTGCAACTAAAAAGGAATTGATATGGCTTAGGATATGAAAAGAATGTTGAAAACCTTTTTCATATTCCGGATTATCGCAAACCAATTACATTTGTGAGTGGTGGTTTTTTGGATGATGTTAAGGAACAGGTACATGATGTTGTTGTAATTAGAGATAATCATGATGGTAATGATGATGCAAATGTTGATGCAGTTAAGGATGATCAAGATGTTGATTTAGTTTCTAAGGATGTTGATGTTTCTATAGATATTGCTTATTTGTATGATATTAATGATCAATTGGATGAAGAACCCATGCAGTGCCAACACTGTCACCGGTTTGGCCATGATGAGTCAAACTGTTTTGATCTTCACTCGTGCAGTCTTTGTGGGAAGAAAAATCACCTCTCTGAAAGGTGTCATAAGAGAAATAAAATTTAGTGAAAACATATTCATTTTCAATGGTTAGGGAATTGGTGTTGGAGTTTAGAAGTCAAGCTATTGGAGTAGTCTTGTCGATGGGTTCATACACAATTTCAACCATGTTTATGAGGAACAATTTCTATAGTGGATGGTTATGATTATTTTTTATTTAATAATTTGAGGGAAAGATTAGGGCCCACTTGAGTTTTTTCTTTTAAGTTGAAGATCGAGTCTTTTGAATCCGCTCAAATTCATTTTGAGTACCCATTTTCACTTTTAGGGGGGGTATATTTGATGATACAGACTTCTCACTTTTCAGTTGACAAGGGGGAACTTAGTGATAATATGTCAAAATTCAAGTTTCAAAGTCTACCTTGATGGTTTTCAATTCATTTAGGACAATGTTTTTGAGGATGATGATGATTGATTCATGATAAAGAGTACAAAATCAATAGTTTTCACATCAATCATTTATGGGATTGATTTTGAAAATGAACGATGGATTCATGATTGTGGATGCATTTATTCAGGATGATTATATTTTATACTTGATTATTGATTTAATGACTTGGATTTGGATTGGTCAGTTTGACCTTTAGAGGAATTTCGTCGAGACATTTTGGCACTTGGCAGTTTTGACAGATTCAAGATTATGATGGATTCCAATCACCTTGTGACTTTGATGGTCGTTTGACAATTTGACACTTTGATCGACAATTCAGATTTTTGATAGTACTAGAGATTCACCTGGTTTACTACCCACATGATTTTTATGGACAGAAGATTTTATGGATACAGGGTTTGTATGTCTTTCAATACTTCTTTCTGTTAGCAGGATTATTGATAGATTTTTTGTTTGTCGATTTCTAAGAGCAGTTTGTGAAGTTCTTTGTTCAATTGATATTCTTGAAACTTTACAAGGATGATCTTTGGATCTAGTAGAGGACAATTGTTTCTTCTGCATTTGTGCTTGGCACATTCAAGATTATCAAACATTTTCAGGATTTGAGATGTGTTTGACATGTAGCCAATTCACTTATCATTAGGGTTTGCTCTCATCGATTTTGGGTTCACCTCAGTGAACACCTACAAGTTGTCTATCTCATTTGTTACACAATGAGTTTTATAGACTTAGTTTCAACATCCACTTTTGGTGGTTTTTCAGGAAAATATACATCTATACTCATGAGATTTTAGACCATGTGTTATAAGTTGAATACTTATTAGTTTTTGCACTAGTCTTTGTTGTTGAGATGATACATTTGTATGGACTTAAGATTAAGAGGGGGTTTGTTAGAAATAGTCATAAGTCCTAAATAGACATTAACAACCATTTAGTTATAATATGATTGTGAGGTCTTTATATTGAGATGTATTATAAATGTACCAATGATGTACATATGAATTGATTCTTCTTGGTGCATTTTCATCCATTCTTGATTTTCTTGGTTATTTTCTTGCTCTGTATTTTTATCATCAACAAGGGAAGACAAGTAAAATACTGACACGTGGTTGGCGACTACATGTGGAATCTGCAGTCGTCTTTGAAAATAGTTGAGAGTAATATCATATCAACCAAATACTAGGACTTATTATGGATCGTATGTTAGGCATCGGGAGGGGATCTTGAGCGTTCATTGGAGATTAGGTGGTCGGGAAGAATTATCCACAGAAGAAAACACAAAGGGAAGAACCTAACATCCTTGTGGGTTTCAGGCTGTGGGGAGAATATGTGTAGTGGGATAGGTCGGATTTCTAATGGGCGGAGGAAACAAGTGGTAGTCCGACAATGTTTCAAGCTGTAGTTCACAGAAGTATTTGTAAATTCATCAAATTGCTAACTGAATGGAAAATCTCGAACATGAACCTCTGACAATGTTGTGGGGTAGGGGTTGTGGGAGAAACCATTCAATGGGACAATAGGACATCCCATAAGAGATTTCCCACAAAGGGAATTCTCAATAGTCTTGTGGGATTTGCAAGCCTACGGGTCTATGCTTGAGGGTTAAAAACAAATCCAGGCTAGCTGGACATGGGGAGTGGTCCACATGGATAGGGTGATTTCATTTGTGAAAAATTCCTTATAGCCTTTGGAAGGCCATATATTTCTAACCATATCTCAAATTTGAGTGTGGTTATAGTCATTTTAAATCTCTTGGGGAACATAATCAATCTATAAGCTTAAAATTAGATTTGGACTTATAGTTGAGAAAGGTAATTTGATACACCCCATTGGCCTAACGAGGGGTTATGGGTTAGGTGTGTTAATAAATGGTATCATAGCAGTTTTCAAAGACTGGACCTTAATGGGATAGGATTCAACCACAAATATTTATTTGTAAAGGAAAATATGAACCTATTAAAATATGATGCATTAGAAAATCACACACTAACTACACATATTGTTAAAAGAAAAGATTGGAGACTTCATTTCTTTTCATTATCATAATTTCCTTTACAACACAAAATTTATGTCTTTTGTCCTGTCTTGGAATTAGAATGATTTTTCTAGAAATTTAATTATGTTGATGTGTACTAATAGAAAAGTATGAGTGTGAATGGCAAAAAGAACACAATCCTAATGTTTATGATTGTTACAGACTAATTAAATCCTTAATAATGCCAAGAAAAATGTGTGTATCTTAAGTTATGATTAGCTAATAGTGACCTCCGGTCAGCTATCAATCAACCATTAAGTTGACCACCTTCCAACCTTTGACTTGACTTAACTTTTCAGTCAATGAATCACCCAGTCAATCATCCTCGACTAGCTAGTTGGTTGATTGAGTTTCCATCGCAAAGAATATAACAATCCAACATATAATCCACACATAAGTAGCACAACTAACCCACATATAAAAGAGACACACATAAACAATGTACCTAACATGCAAAGATGAATGACACACATAATATCACTAACATGATTGTTTCTTAACATAGGTTTAATGAAACTAATCATTATGAACTTGGACACATAATGGTGATAACTAAATAATAATGGTCATAGAAAAAAACCTTTTATATAAAAAAATTATATCTTCAATCACATAGAATCCTTAAAATTTCATTAAAATGACATCTTATATAATGTTGAATGTTTCCCATTATCACCAAAATGATATTGGCAAGGGCCATTAAATGACCATACCCAAAAACATCACATAAAAGGGAATCGGTGACATACCTTTAACTCCCATCACTAAAAGTGTCGTGGAGAATAGTTTTGGAAATGAAACTTAATGGATTGTCACTAAAGGAATTTATAACAACGATGATCTTTAAAGGATCATTTCCATAACCACCTTCACTGACAACCTATTAAGGCTTATTCATAACCATGACCATCATTAAAGTCTTGAATAAGTCATAATTGTTTCCTTTCATGTATAAGGTTTCATCCATCTCCCATAAATATGGGCTACCAAACATCAATTCACATGCATCAGGAGGTGTTACATCCCATTTTACTTCATCAACATAATCAACATAATCAACATTAATGGAAATTTTGATTTTACATTTTCAAGTGATTAGTAATTGTAGATTTGTCTAATATCACCCCAATAAACATGGTTGTATTAAATAATGAGTCTCTAGAATAAGTTCATCAACTAAGTTTTTAGAGATCACACTACATTGAGAACCACTCTCAAACAAAGAATTTACTTTTTATTTCTTCACCTGAACTTTGATTTATTATAGTGTGTTTTTTTCTCCACTTATCCTTGGTTGTTGTAGTGTGGTGCAATCTATGGTTTCATCCACATCAGTTGTGCTTCCTACCTTAATTTATTTCATCTTGGTATATATCATTTTTCCTTTATGGGATTTGTACCATTTTGGATGAAACTCCAAATGAAGCTTCCAATTCTTATCATCTATCTGCCCATCTACATCATATTTTTTGCAATGCTCTATGGGATATTTCCCTCTATGGGTTGTGGCTACAATATTATTTTCTTTGTTTTTGTTGTTCTCTTTTTGTCTCTTTTGTTAGTGTCCCTTATAGGAGTGTATCTCATTGTAAAGAGATATCTTAGTCACCTAATTTGTGCTTTTCAACTTAGTAGCTACAATTTCCTTCAAACCTTGCTAAATAGGCATCCAAGGTATTTCATTACTACCCTAGATTGTTCCAAATATATACCCAACATGTTGGATTGATTTCAAAATTTAGATATGTATTCTTGAACCCTTTGTCTTGGTTCTTGTTGAAGGTATTTCCATTTCATGAGTTATTCCTCTTCATATAGTATGGGATAGAACTATGATTTCAATAATTCCTTGAAATTGTTCCATTTTGTAACCATGGGATTCTTTCCTAGCCTTAAGGCATATACATAGATCTCCCACCATAATATAACATGTCCAAACATTTTCAATCAAGAAAAATAAATCCTTTGGGTTTCTTTTATTTGATAAAGGCCTAAATAGAGCTCTCATTTTTTCAATTGCCAATTGAGTTTCTCGGCATGAAGTTAACCATCATATGGTTTAATTTCAAGTTATGTTTCAACCTTGAATGGAGTGTGAAAATAAAAAGGATGAGAAACAATTTTAACTAAATCATCAGGTTATTAATCGTTGGGATGTTCCATACTTTATATTTTGTATTCAATCATTACTTCATATCTTTGTTTTCTCTTCAATGCTAATAGTTTTGTTACCATCTCAGTTTAGCACACAAATGCTTTACTCCAATTGAGTAAGCATGACTTTAGGGTAATCTTTGGGTTATTCCTCATTAGAATTTGTTATCATTTTTTACTATATTCTTCTTCTAAGACTTTGCAACAATTTCTCTCCACTCTTATAATACCCACTACGGGTGTTTACCATATAGATTCTTCACCAAATGTTTTTAAATTTAGGATCCGAGAACAACCTGATAATTAGTCACTTCAATTATAGTTGAGTTGATTCATGAGCTCATACCTTAATTAATTTTGTTGAAAATAAAATGCTTATCTCTAACTGTTATTTTGTTTTGCACTAATTATGATTATGAAATACTTATAGATTGTAATTTAAATGAATAAAGCAGTGTTAAAGAAATCAATCACACATATAATAGTAACACCAAGATTTTTACTCAAGAAACCCATCTTGGGAAAACTAACAAGAAATAACCTTTGTTTGGCTCTTTTTATGCTCAAGTATTATTACAAATGGGAGCTATACACTCTTTAGAATATATTTTTTGTAGTCTTATTCCTTAGGCTATGTTTTGTAGATTTCAGTCTAGCTCTAATACAACCTTCATTCCCTATGGAAATGATCATATATTCCTCCTCGTCCTCAAGTTATAAGAACATACTTCTTGTTCCAAGGATTCATTTTTCCTTCTTTTGTGCCATTAACATCCCAAGATTTCCATCTCTCTCAATGCCAACTCCTATGAGGAATATTCCTTTTTGTCTTTGATTTTCCACTTTATTACATCCTTTTGTTAGTTTATTTCTCTTTGGAAAGGCATGCGACTCCCCTAAGATGTTACAAGTGCCTCTTCCATCTTCCTTATAAACAACTTGAATGCTACAAGATGAAACCCTAGATATAACTAGTTGTCTCTTGTAATAGATTTTGGCATTGCAATCTTTATTTAGGATTACCTTTTTCCATCATGAATGTGATGTGGCAGTTTCATATTTATTGGGATGTACATGTGTCACCGCTCTATGTGGCCACATTATCTACCAAGTAGGCCTCAAACTTCTTTGTCTTGGAGCATGTATTTTTTATTATAATGTAGAGCTTGGACAAGTCTTTTACTTTGCATGCTTCCTTAGACTCTTTTACACATGCCTTAGCCTATTCTTGTTTTATAACATGGAGTGTGGAATGAAAATATAGATTCCACTTTGACTCCATACTTTCCTTTGTGTTGTTTAAATCTATGCATGGCCCAAGGCTCTGCATGCTCAAATATTTCATATCTAAAAGCTTTGTCATTTCATGTGGAGTGCATAATGTAGAAGCATTACCTGGCCTCCAAAGCATCTGAAGTTTTGCATGCACTATAGTTTTTAAGGCATTGTTAACATGTCTTTAGCCAAGCTTGTAAGAAGGTTTTAACAAATGGTTATGGTCATTAAACCTAAAAATTGAGAATAAAACCCCACAGAGTGTCACCATGCAACCCTTCTTCTAAGGTTGTAAAGAAGTATTGTTATATAAAACTCGTGCATGAGATGTAGTGATCAAAGAAAGACCAACCTATGGACACCAACTATTAGCAATATGTGATTTCAAGGAGGGAAGTGTGACACTGTAACCATGTTATGATATTCCCTTATACATAGTCTTATTTGGAAGAGGGGGTGCCTAAAAACTAAAATGTTGAACCATCTTGATATCCTTAGCTTCAAGCCCCTTCGAGTGGACAACTAATGTAGCCATCCCTTCCTTGATCCAGACCTTACCAATAATGTAGTTCCATCAATAATATTATCTTGATAAAACTAATTTCATGAAAATATGCAACAACCTGATTCCCTCTACTTACTCCTTCACCTAGCAAACTCTCCTCAAAATTATTCCCATTAGAATTCCAAACTAGTATCTAGTTATAAGTATCCATTTGGTTTTCCTACTATACTAGTGCCCATAGTCTAAACTATGTTTGATGTAATCATCCAACCAAATATTTTATTTAGGATAGAGTAAGAAGGTTCCCCTTTATCCTCCTAGGTTTAAGACAATCTATGTTGACCTTCTATCTACTTGGGAAACAAATATACAATCCTATCATATGTTTGTTGGAATTTAATGCCAAGTTAAGTGGCCACTTATTTATCAATAATATGATAAGTCAAAATATAGGGTAGGGTATATACCTCTACTTTTTCACCATCATCCATTTTGGATTGAACATAAGTATTTCCGCGATCAAGGATAAACTTCATAAATCCTCCATACAATCCAATCATTTACTTGTAGATCAAGATAGCCTTCATAGTAGCCACCATCATACTACTATATCATTTCATAAAACATTGCTTAGTATGTGATATGTTGTCAACATCTTTGTGAACCCTTTAGGGTTAATAACAACTACACATAAACCCTTTGTGCTCCAAGATGGCCACATTATGATCCCATGAGGCATTCCAATAAATCATGGTAAATGAAAATAGAATGTATCTATACATGAATTGGTACCCCATGGTTTGAGCCTAGAGATATGCATCAATAAACTTCACTAGATCAAACATTGTCATACTTCAAATATTGGTACAAGTTTTCTTCAAATGCCTTCACTTGCTATTTGTTAAGAAATTGAAACCTCATAGCAACATTTCATCCTTCAATTGATAGGCCTATCACCGCATGAATATTTTCCACCATGATTGGATGAGGATTATAAGCAATCTTGATGTGTTTATAAGATACAAATATTTACACATATTTTAATGGTTGTATCTTCACAAATGAAAGAACCTTCAATAAATTTATAAGAGTGGATTCCATAAGTCCTCAAAATTCCTCCTTTAGGACATATATATTTCCATTTTTAAGGATTCCTTGCTTTTTGTATACTAGAGATTGCATATCCGGAAACAAATATAAGTCCATGAAGTTGTGGTGTATCAACTTTATCTACTCAACATTTCCTTTCAAACTTGCAGGATTTAAAACCAAGGGTCAATAACCTTACTTCCTTATTCTTTGACTTTTGGGCACTTGAGTTTAATGGTTTCTTGTTGTTCTCTGTTGGGGTTGGTTTATTGCTACGAATAATGATTTCCACCATTGTTATTGTCAGTTGTAGGGGAAAATTCTTTCAATTCATTTCTAAAATTTGTTCCTGTATTTGTTGCAATCATTAATGTTGTGCAAGATTATTGTAGGTGTTTATGTTCACCATCCTTATTCTATGAATCTATATACCTTTGTTAATACACATTGTTATAGAAAGATTTGCCTCACCCTATGCAGTCTTGCATAGAAGGCCTTTTTCCATTCACCCATGCAGACTTATCATCCCTGTTTCTGAAATATAGAGCTAAAAATACAAATTTTTCCACATGTACGCACCTTGCCTACTATATAGCATGTATATACACAAGCCACTCAACTATAGCCCGCGTACATCGGGATTTGTGCCAAAAAATGAAAATTAATGTCGGGTTTCCATGTCACGACAGAAGATCTATTATCCTTGGCCTTCCATATGCTGCAAACATTTTGACTCGGCCCTTCAGTTCCATTTGAAGGCTATAAATGGGCCAATTCCAAGCTATGGAAAGAGGAGAACGAATTCAACTTTGAGAGCAAAGTTACTCTAGAGAAATTATTTACTTCATATTGAGTCTGCATCCCTTTGTCCTTTAAGTCTGAACACAGTGTTCATCCCCCAAGCTCTTCCCTTATTGATTGAGAACCTCATTATCTCTCTTCTATGAGCTTGCCTTTGGTGGAGGATTGAAGTGGTGGAGGCCCAGTTGGAAGGAAATTAGTTTCTCGATTCTGAACCATGTCGACACGGAAGTCTGTAATATTTTCACTTATGCTGATCATTTATTAATAGAAATACTCCTTTCCCATCCAATTTATATCTTGCAAATATTTGAGTTATTATCCATGGGCATATTTGTTATGTATATTAACGAATTATGCTATCTAATGTGCTAACCTTTTATATTATCACCATAGGCTTGCTTTTCTTGGTTGTTGAGAACTAGTTGTAGGTATAAAGCTTTTGGTCAAAGTGCTCAACGATGGACTTCATCGAACATCTGGATGAGGTAGGCCTCTTTCTTATCTCGCTTGCATATCGATTTATATAGCATGTTTTTGGGATAGAGTTGATTTCTGCATTCGTTTTCGTCTGTTGTGGTTTACCCTAGCCATAGAGAGTTTTTCCCTCATAACAGAATTGGCGAACATACTGGGGATTGACCTTCTTTCTTAGGGTTTGGAGTAATTTTTCTCCTTACATTGCTCTCGTTCCTTTTTGTTTCTTGTTGTATCATTGCTTGACAGCTTCTGTTCACTATGGGTCTGATTTTTTAGTCTTCTCTCTTACCTAGCCTTGTTTTTTGAAACATATACGCACTTTTTGGCCTGACAGTCACATACATACACAGGCTGTCTCTCTGCAATCTATGTATATACACCCTATTTTCCTAAATAGTCACATACATCAACTTTCCTTGCTTTTTTTCTAGATCTGGTGGTTGTTGGGTGGGATTTGATGTTTGTTGAGTCTTCTTAGGTATATGTAGTGCCCGCTGAGTGTCTCTAGGATGACACAAAACCTGTATAGAGTAGAATTTTTTGGTGGAGTATTTCTCATCACCTTTTCATTTTGATTGTCCTTATACATTGGGTTGGTTGTTCTTCTCCTTGGTATTCTTCTTGAGTTATCTCTTTCTATACACAGTAGAATTTATATATCAAGTTCCTTCTCAGTCCATGCATTTTCATTTTATTATATTGAAAATACAAAAAAATAGGCATTTTGCATTGCTTGGCATTTTTGTTTTTTGAGTCCTTGTCATTAGCTTAGTGCATTTAGTGAAAGATTGCATTTTTACTTCAGAATTACAGAGTTGAAATTGAAAATTGCATTTGTTATTAGAAGCATATCATTCATTGAAAGTTAAAGTTAGTACTTTACATTATATTCATATTTACTTTTCTTGCAGAGTCATAACATCATGATTTTCACTACCATACCTTTTTGAGTAATCACGACCACTAAAACTAATGCTATAATTTAAAATTGATTAGTCACGATTTTATTTTCTAGGGTGCACAAACTAGCTTAGGATTTAGTGCCTTGGAATAGGATTTTGTGAGTAAACTTCTCCAAGGAAATTAAATCAACATATGTGTCTGAGAAAAGAAGTGGAGAAATCCATTGTATAATTGGTAATATCAAGAGGCTCCACTCACACCAGATTTAATCACAAGGTCACGCGAGGTTGGTTGAAGGGATATTCCCCCAATACCTTCTTAGCGTCAGAGATATTTCTGGGGATCTATTTGTATCTAGGGATCTTGTAGTGCCTTTACCTCTATGAGAGGCAAAACTTTCAAGGTTTCGAGGTTTTCTACCCTGCCCATACGGTGGACCTAACTTACGACTGCTCGCTTGTGCATCGGTTGTACATTGGTTGCTTAGTTTCTTGACTTAGGTTCCACATAGGTTACTTGCAGGGGTTATTCTGTAGGTACCCTAGGTTAGATAAGGGTCGGACAACACACAACCTTTATGGAGGTGTTCAAGGATAAATTCGTGAGTGCGGACACAGACCAATCTCCCCAGATACACCTGGATCTGGAACAAACTGTGACAGAATACTACTCTTTCCCTAGTTCTAAAGTATTGAATGGACAAGAGAAGAAGAATGATGTACTTACTTTATGAAAGCTCTCCTTATCTCTGTTGATCCTTGCTCTGCTACGATGCTCTTGCGTCGTCCAATCACAACAACACAAACCAA